>ML828225.1:0-29422 GCA_009831015.1 Picea engelmannii
CAATGTTTATGAGATAATTGCTTCACAATAAATGCCTTAAAATGGCTTCACAATGACCAAGAATAATTACTCAACAATAGCAAAGTACTAGCATTTGTCGGAAACAAATCAGGCAGTGTATAAATCAACTTTACAATTGTTTTTAGTTGTTTTTAATGCTGCAATAGATGGCTGTAGCTTACTTTAGTAACAACAGCAAATAGGTTAGTAGATTAGACAATTCTAAGGTTAGGAGTAGTTAATGGAGAGCTTAAGGTAAAGGTTTTGATAGTGGTTTTTGTCAATCACTCAATTATAAGGCTTAGATTAGTGCTTTTTAGGGTAAATGGAGTCTTTTTAGGCTGCGGCAAATCTTGAAGGAACAAATGATAATAAGAGAACTAGAGACAAGAGGGTCAATAATTGAAGTGTTGGTAACCCAAGGCTTCAATCACCAAACCCTAGGGGGAAAATGGCTACTGGGAAGTAGGTAACCCTAGGCCCTAGTAGTTTTCCTCCTTCAGCTCAAGGATAAAGTAGATGACGGCTTAGATGAAACAAAAGGTGCTAGGGTGTTGCAATGGCAAGGCCCTTGGCAAAAAGCTTCAAGAAAATTGATTTTCTAGCATAATCTAGTAGGTGAAAGTTATTAAGGCAAGAACAATAACATGTGCTTTAGCCTCCTAGGGTTTTAAGCTACCAATTTCATAATCTTAGTATAAATGCAAGATAAATACAACCATAACCATTCAATGAAGAAGAATTGCAGAAAATTTACTTACATTCACCAAGAATCATCTAGCAAATAGCCTAGTTGAACACTTCCACCAAGAAAATGCCAAAATACTCCAAAATAAGCCTCCTTCAAGAAGTGCGCACTAAATTTCAGCCAAGTAACCCTAATTAGGGCGCAAATTTCAGACCTCGCTTAAGTGTGAGTGAAAGATGATGAAATAATACAAGGGAAAATCCCTTATTTATACAGTTACAATGACTAGAATTAGGTCAAAAAGGCCGACATGGCCAGTTTACATGTAATATCTAGTTTTTACATAAAAATGACAATTTAAACCCTAAATCAAGCATAATAGGTGACATCATGCTCCTTTAGGGTGACGTTAGGCCTCTCTAGTGAAACGTTGGCCTCCAGGAGCAAAACGTTAGGCCTCCCAAGCCACACGTGCCACTTGGCACATAATTGCCTCCAAGGTGTCCATCAAACGCTGGTGACGTCAAGGGTCACAGAGGTGACGTCATGGGCCTTTCAAGGCCAACATCACAGTAGGAGGGCAAGACCCCCATGGGTCCAGGCATGCCAGGCTGTCTTTGGTGGAGCATCCTCCTCTCTCTCTGGTGCAAGCCTGTGACCTGTCTCTGCCCCTGGCTGCGGTCTCAACATCCATCTGGTGGGATTTTAGCCCTATGGAGGTCCGAACTAATCATCTCCCCATGTGTACCTGTTCGTCGGGTGTGGCCCTGCAACAACAACAAGTACGCCCTCCATGGGCTCATAAGTCACAGGGATCATAGCAATGTCAATCACATCTAATAATCAAGTTATCTAAACATGTGCATAAAACCCCCGTTTCCCAGACAAGTGCTCAAAGATGTTATGTTATTCTACAAGCCAGGTTTGGAGAGGACACCAAAAGGTCCTATTGGGCTAATTCTCATTGGACGTGGGATGTTTCCAGGTGAGGACAAATCCAGGCCATGTAAGTGGATGAGGTGATGAGGAATGTTTGAGCAATGGGTGTAGTGATGACAGGGGAATGTATGGCTTACTTGTGGGTGCCTCTGAAGAGGGTGAGCTGCACCTTGTGATGGATGCAAGTGTTTCCAAGCCCATTCAATGACTTTTATCTTTTTATCTTAATGCTTTTTTTTTCAAGAGACTAGTTAGGGGACACTGCCCTGGCGTGGTGACCAGTGGTGACAATGTTACCCACAAGCATTTCACGGAGATGAGAAGGCTGGCTCGTGATGAGACCCCCTTTCTCTTGGCTATGCCACCAAGAGCCACTACCCTGGTGTGGTGACCAACTGAATGGTAGTGTCATACTGCTACATGCCCATGGACCTAATAGGCTGGCTCGTGATGAGACCCCCTATCCTCCAACTAGGTCTTGATTTTATTATTTTATGGGTCCCTCTGTTTCTTATTGAGAAGCCTTTTATTGCTTTCTCGAGGATCCCTGGGCGAAGCATCTGAAGGTTTTGTTCTTTTGGCTTTTATCTTTTGCCAGCTACTTTTACCCTCTCGGCCTTTAGCCCCTTCTTCCCACAAGGTAAGGTACAACCCTTTGCTAGCTTGGCAAACCCAATGCCCGAAACAGTGTAGGGGATGGATGAGAGAGAAAAAGATGAAAAGTGATAAGTATGGTGGGAATGGACGATGACCTTTCATGAACCCACCCAGTGGCAACTCAAACCCTATGGGAACCAACTTGTTAGGGCATCCTGTCATTCCCCCCAGGTTTGGACAAATGGAAAGGCATAAGGTCCAAGCACACGTCAGAAGTAAAAATAATTAAATGCAGATATTCAAATGTTTTGAGAACTAGAGTGACACATACCATGATACCCAGACTCATTACCTCATGGAGCAAGACCCACTGCTGCTGAAGGACTAGGCCGATGGGATCGATGCTGCTGCTGCTGACAAGATGTGTTAGAAAGTAATGAATGTGCTCGTTTAACCATAGACAATATAACAATATTGTCACCCAACCATAGGCCGAAGCCACCCCAGAGGACCTTAACCTTGACAGAGAATGATTCTGGAAGCAAACCAATAGCCAACCACGGCTAATGCATAAAGATAACCAAGATTGATCACAAAGTCCAACCATAACCAATAGAAAGTCCGAGCCTAAACCAGAAATACAGATTGCAGCAGCTGCCCACTGCAACTGCTCCCCAGACTTGCGCACTTTCCCATTTTCTGTAGTGTGCACCTCTTCCCAGCTGAAATTTTGAGTTGTCTGGTACAAAATGAGGTTTGGCTACTTGTATTTATACTGTTTTCCTGAGCTGTCTGGGCCAACTTCTCATTCTAGATGCTAAATACTTAATATTAATTATTTCCTTGAGCCGACTTGTCTTCTAGGGTTAGGTTTAATGCTTTAGGGTTTCTTCTTGCTTCCCGGAATATTTTATTCTCGTCAGGGTTACACGTGGAGGTAAATACCTCCCGTAGCTACCATAATATCAACACTCCCTCCTAGCTAGGGAGGTATTGAAGGCAATGGTCTTGAGCACAAACATACCATTCAATCGGTAGCATCATCATAGCCATACAGGATATCTCATGATTTGATCACGAGCACCATCATCACTATCAGTGTCATCTGACAACATCAACTGCATCATCTCTCGAAACCATACTCCATCTGAGTAATTAGGCATGATGCTGAAGAGGTCACTCACTCCAAAGAATGATATAAGAACCATTCTTCTAATCCGAGCATATGTCCTAGAAGAATAATTATTTCAACAGATGTTGGAAGCCACGCCATGGGCTACAAGGACTATTCTTCTAATCCAGACATACATCTAGAAGAATAAATTTCCTGGACCATTTTCCGTCTGGAAAATGTCTGTCCATCAGTACACTGACCATCTATCTAGCTGATAATCATTTTCAACATTACTGATAGTCTTCATGGCAATCAGAACAATGTCATTCAATAGAACACAACTGTGTCTATCCATAGTAGTACACAACTACAATCCAATGGTACACTACCACACCAAGTAGCACACAACTACTTAATCAATGACACATAGTCACAACCAGTGGAACACATCCACCACAGTAGCATACATCTACTGTCCAGAGACATACAATCTCCATAGCAATCATATCATTTGATATCAACCTGCACAGAAAAACAATATCATGATATAAATTGAGTCATCTCGGCCATTCTTCCACTCATATTTGTGAGATCTGAAAGAGCATTTGCCCTCAGAAAGTAAAACATCAGCCATGAGCTGTCTGGACTATTCTTCTCAAGCATAGAAGAATAACTGTCCTGATTTCTGAGCCTGGACCATTCACCTAACTAGGCCATTCCTCCGACACTAAACAAAGTGCAACTTGGAGCGAATGAGTCTGCCTTAGGGAATGCCTGTCCCTGATTGCTGAACCTGGACCATTCACCTAACTGGGCCATTCCTCCGGCACTAAACAAAGTGCAACCTGGAGAGAATGAGTATGCCCTAGGGAATGACTGTCTGGACCATTTCCTAAGGAAATGGCTGTCCTGCACCAACCTCCAAAACGGACCATTCTTCGAAACTGCTCACAACTGTGAACTTCGAAAGAATGACTGCCCAGCGAGGCAAACCATTCTACTTGACCACTACTGAGAGTGACTGTCAAGAAGAAAGATTGTCCTAGACCATTCCCCCACACTGGCCACAAGGGGAATCGCTGTCTATGGTACATCAACAATCTATCGAACCATTTTCATTACGAAAATGACCGTCCGATCTGGACCATTTTCCAAACTGGAAAATGCCTGTCCGTCGGAAATCTCAAACCACTTTTCGAACTGGAAAGGAACTGCTCATCCTGGACCATTTTTCAAATCGAAAAATGACTATCCATAAATCAATAACACATCAGTGCTCCCTCCCAACCTGGGAGTCATCTCTTCTCTTTTCAATAAGGAAGTCGTCTCCGCGAGCTCTAGCTTGTTTCTTGAGTATGCAAACTTTTTCATTTTGGATAGAGGCTTTACCAAAATATCTGCTATCTGCTCATCTGTGGAGATATATTGGAGAACCACTTCTCTTTTCTGGACCTCATCACGGAGAATGTAATGCTTGATCTCAATGTACTTCGGTCTTTCTGGAACACTGGTTTTTTCTGAAGGCTTCATATAGCTCTGATCATTACAGTGTATCATGGTTGGATTCAACTCTTTTGTTTCCTGCTAGCTCATGACATCGTGGCAAGACTCAAACTGGAACATATCCAAGTGGCAGACATTGTGGACAAATATTTTTTATTTTTGCAGATTTTTTTTTTCGGAGAAGAAAAAAAGAGGACCGCGACATTACATAATTTTTTGGTATATTTCTGTGCAAAATTTGCAAAAACAGGTTGTAGATCTGAGTTCCTCTCAGAAAAACACCCAAGTTGGAAAAAAAAATCGTCTGAAACGGAGTCCGGGAAGTCAAGATATTGAAGTTTTAAAATCTGTAATTTTTCAGGGTTTTTTCCGTGGACGGCGACGCGATTTTATTTTATTTCTGTTGCAGCTGGAGGCCGAATTTGCCCAAACAAATTACAGATCTGAGTTCCTCTCACAATTTCACCCAATTTAAAAAAAAAATAAAATCAGCCGAAACAGAGTCCGGGAAGTTAAGTTATCAGCATTTTAAATTCAATTTTTTTTTAAGGTTTTTCTAGAAAAAGCCGCGGTTTTCTGCCGTAAGTTACACATGAGCAATTGGACATGGGACCCTAGTTTACAATGGCGGTTGGACTACTTCAGCATGGTGGCTACCATTTCTCAATGGGACCTTGGTTCTTTAGTCTACTTCAACACTATGGTCCACACTTATCCATGGAACCTTGGTATATGGTTGTACATCAAGCGTTGATGACAACGCTTTCATAAGGGGGATGGAATGTAAGGTAGCTAGAGAGGTAGTGGAGGGGCCCAGAGGGCCCATAGTGATAATAGTGGAGGCCATTCAATGTAAGGTGGATTAGGTCCACTATATTATTAAATAAGGCTCACTATGGTAGTTAGATATAATAAATGTAAGAGGACTTTTTAGAAGGTTTTACTTCTAGAAGATTTCTCCTCTAGAATGTTCTTAGGTGATGGTAGTGTTAATATTATGGTAGCTTCGGGAGGTATGAACCTCTATTGTGACCTACGACGAGACTAGAATCCTCCGAAGGGAAGCAAAGAATTGAAGGAAACCCTAGACAAGTTGTCGGCTAGATAAATACATTTAAAATGAATTTATTGATACCCAGAAGGAGAAGTCGACCCCAGTTAGCCTGCCCAGTTCACTATAAATACAGGGCACCAGTTCTCATTATTCATCATCTCAGCAGTTGCAGAGAGAGTCAAATCTGCGCAGGCAGTGGTAGTTTTGGTGCGCAAGTTTCTGGGAGAGCTGGAAAAGTGAGCGCTAGCTTCTGGGTGGGATCATCTGTTCAACTTAGTTTCTATTCTTGCTTGGTGCATTAGCCTCTCTTGGCTATTGGATTGCTACCAGGTTCTCTTCTTGGTCAAGGTCAAGGTGCTCGGAGGGTGGCTTCGGCCAGTGGTTGGGTGACGAGGGTATCGTCAATGGTAAAACGAGCACAATCTTCTATATTCTAACAGGTAGCACTATATAAAGGGGTTCAAGCAATGTAATGGGATATGAAGAGAGTTATTGTATTTGGAGTGGTAACTCAATAGGAGGATGCCGCCTCGAAGAGGCAAGTGAACAGGAGAGGATCCCTTCCATAATAGGATCCATTGTATGGTGTTACCCTACTTCAAGGGTTTCTATAATAAAGTTGTGGTTTTTTATATTGTCCTCTGAATCTTTGTGGTATTTCTGTATGCAAGTATTTGGATCTTAACATTTTATGTATACCCATCCCTTTTAATAGATCACATGCTTATTTCCTTTATTTTTGGAGCATACCAAACCCCTTTACGTCATCCTTGCACACTCCCTCAACTCGTGCATCCGTCCTTTACCCTCACGCATGCACACTCTCTCATGTGCATGCCTCTCTTCGCCATTTACCTTACGTAGTTACTACTTCATACGTTGCCCATACTATTATCCCTCTCTCTTTGTCTTCACATGTATCACCTCTTCCACGTAACATCCACAAAGGATCCCCTTGCCGTCCTACTCTTAGTCTTCCATCACGTGCATACGCATCCTTCCTTGCATGCATTGTCTTTAACCCTCGACTCGCTCCATCTCCCTTACGTCACTCCTTCCCATGCATGCACTCATCCATTCGCTTGCTAAAACTCCATCACATGCGCACATTAAACCTTCCCATTCCCACACTCATCACTTATTCTTTCTCTCCCATGCGCCAACCTTCTCATGCTCTTTCCACACCTTAACTCCTCCTTTGCTTTCACACATGGTATCCTCACTCATTGTTCTCATGTGCATGCATTCCCTCCTTCTCCTACTTGGATTTTCTCACTTGTGCGCATGGCATCCTTCTCCTTGATGCACACATACTTACCCTTTTTACCCATCCATGCGACCTCTCTTTTCTCTCGGATATGCGCCTCATGTGCTATATAATGGATGCGATTTCATTGGTTATTGGTCGGTTTTGGGCAGCAACAACATAGTGTTTCTCTCTTATTCTTAGTCTAGTTACTCCTCTTTGAGCAAAGTGATCATTGTAACGATTGTGGACTTGTCAATTGTGGCGCAACCAACCCTCTTGTAAGCCTGTCAGTAAAGAAAATTTGTGTTTGTGTTCTAACCTTATTTCTTGATAGTATTTTGTGAATTTTGCACGTAGATTAGTATCTTTTCTTTGCTGTTCATGGTGGTTTATGTTGATCTTTTGAGCAGTTTTCTTTCTATTTCTTTCTCTCGTTTATTGCGTTAACCTTGCAGGATCCCTCCAAGCAAAAAAAAATGATTTTTCCTTTTGTTTTGGACAGTTTTAACACGCTGTCCCGAACATATCAGCGACTGTTTTTCGTCAATAAACGCAGAAAATCAGACTTAGGACAGCAGCAAAGTACTCTAGGGACTGCCCCCTGAGGCTAGCAAGCACTAGCCCAAACGGAGAGGGGTCTAGCCCGTGACAATTTGGGGCTATTACTCCTTGAAATAGCCAAGTCTCCACCGCTGTTATAAGAGGTTTATCAACTCAATTGGAGGGTGGAAATTTATGCTAACAAATTGGCACCGTTGCTGGGGAACGCAAGCCTTGGTGAACGACATTTGGTGAGTTTTTATTTCATTTGTTTAATTTTATTTTTCTCACCTGGCGACTCCACAGGATACATGGACGATTCCACAGGGGACTTTTATCCCCTAGCCTAGGGATAACTAAGGAGATTATGTCTCGAGGCCCACAGGTCCTAGACATGGAGTACCGAGAGTTAGATCGACTTGAGCATGGCCCTGGAGGGCCCATTCTTTTTTCTTTAGCGCCTCCACTTTGTTAGCAACAACAACATCCATCACATCGGCCTGGTCTTGCAACAGAAATGGGTCTTGCTTTATGAGGTAATGAGTCCGGGTATCATGGTATGTGTCACTCTTATTCCCAAAACATTTGAATATGTGCATTTAATTCTTTTTGCTTCTAACATGTGCTTGGACCTTATGCCTTTCCAATTGACCACACCTGGGGGGAATGACAGGATGCCCTAGTCAGCTGGTTCCCATAGGGTTTGAGTTGCCACTGGGGGGATTCATGAAAGGTCATCGTCCGTTCCCACCATACTTACCACTTTTCATCTTTTTCCCACTCATTCATCCCATTACACTGGTCCGGGCATTGGGTTGGCCAAATATCTAAGGGTTGTACCTTACGCTGTGAGAAGAAGGGGTTAAAGGCCCAGAGGGTAAAAGTAGCTGGCAAAAGATAAAAGCCAAAAGAATGAAACCTTGAGATGCTTCGCCCAGGGATCCTCGAGAAAGCAAGAAAAAACTTCTCAGTAAGAAACAGAGGGACCCATAAAAAAATAATAAATCAAGACCTAGTTGGAGGATAGGGTGTCTCATCACGAGCCAGCCTATTAGGTCCATGGGCATGTAGTGGTATGACACTACCAACAACTGGTCACCACGCTAGGGTAGTGGCCCTTGGTGGCATAGCCAAGAGAAAGGGGGTCTAACCATGAGCCAACCTTCTCATTTTCCTGAAATGCTTGTGGGTAAAATTGCCACCACTGGTCACCACGCCAGGGCAGTGTCCCCTAACTAGCTTCTTGAAAGAAAAATCAATAAGAATAAAAGATAAAGGGCATGAATGGGCTTGGAAACATTTGCATCCATGACAAGGTGCAACTCACCCTCTTCAGAGGCACCCACAGATAAGCCATACATTTCCCTGCTATCACTGCAGCCATTACCCAGACATCCCTTACCACCTCATCCACTCACATGGCCTGGATTTGACTTCACCCGGGAACATCCCACATCCAATGAACATTAGCCCAATAGGACGTCCTAGCTTCCCCTCCAAACTTGGCTTGTAGAATAGCATAATGTCTTTGAGCACTTGTCCGAGAAGAAGGGGTTTTATGCACATGTTTAATTAACTTGATGATTAGATGTGATTGACATTGCTATGATCCCTGTGACTTATGAGCCCATGGAGGGCGTATTTTTTGATGTTGCAGGGCCACACCCGATGGACAGGTACATATGGGGAGATTATTAGTTCGAACCTCCATAGGGCTAAAAGCCCACCAGATGGAAGCTGAGACCCCAGCCAGGGGTAGAGACAGATCAGGGGATTGCACCAGAGAGAGAGGAGGACGTTTCACTAGGGACAGCCTGGCAGGCCTGGACCCAGGGGGGTTGTGCCCTTTTTACCATGATGTAGGCCTTGGAAGGCCCATAACGTCACCCAGGTCACCCATGACGTCACCCAGCGTTTTGGATGTTTTGGAGGCAGTTGTGTGCCAAGTGGAACGTGTGGCAGGATCCCGAGGCCCAAGGAGGCCTAGTGTTTTGCTCCAGGAGGCCAACGTTGCCCAAAAAGGGCCTAACGTCACCTTTACAGCTTGTTTTAGGGTTTAATTATGACATTTAATGTAAAAACTGGATATTATATGTAAGTTGTGTAACAGGCCATGTCGGTCTTTTTGACCTAATTCTGGTCATTAGTATTGTATAAATAAGGGTTTAAACCCTTGTATTATTCATGATCTTTCACTCACACTTGTGAGGACTGAAATTTGCGCCTTATCTAGGGTTTCTTGGCTGAAATTTTAGGCGCACTTGTTGAGGAAGGAAATTATTTTGGCAAGCTTCTTGGTGGATGTGTTCAACTAGGGATTTTCTTGATTATTCTTGATGAATGTAAGTGATATTTCTGCAATTCTTCTTAATTGAATGGTTATAGTTTTATTTAGTTTGCATTTACATTCAAGATTATGAAATTGCTTGATTAAACCCTAGGAAGACTAGCACATGTTATTGTCCTAGCTTTAAAAGCCTTCACCTACTAGATCTTGTCAAAGGGCCATTTTTTTTGAAGCATGTGCTAAGGCCTTGCCATTGCAACACCTTAGTATCCATTGCTTCATCTTAGCCCTTTTTTGCTTCATCATTGAGTTAAAGAGGGAGGAAATCTACTAAGGCCTAGGGTTACCTACACCTTAGTAGTTAGTTTCCTCTTAGGGTTTGATAATTGGAGCCTTGGGTTACCAACACTCCAATCTATCAATCTCTCTTGTCTTTGACTCTCCTACTATCATTTTTCTTCAACATTTGCTGCTGCATTATTGATGCCATTTGCCCTAAAAGCACTAGTCTAAGTCCTCTTTTGAGTAATTGATCAAAACAACCATCAAAACCTATTCTTTGAGCTTCCTACTAATCATCTCTAACCCTAGAATAGCCTAACCTACTAACAATATTGCTGTTGTTACTAAAGTAAGCTACAACCATTAGTTGCAGCATTAAAAGTTTCTAAAAGCAATTGAAAAGGATGATTTATACATTGTCTTGTTTGCTTCTATCAATGCTAGTATTATGATTTCAATGGTTAATGATTCTTAGTCATTTTGAAGCTATTTCAAGGCATTTAATGTGAAGTATTGCCCTATAAATATTGCTGTTATAATTTTCTGTTTACTTCATCATATTCAACAAATTGCTTTTATCGAGAAAGTCTATGGTTTTATGAAGTGCTAACCAACAAGTGTACTTGCAAATATATATAGTTTCTTGTTACTTTGTTCCGGGCAGGCACACTTTGATATATTATCATTTCATTGGTCATAAAACCATGACTTTTTGATCAGTGGTGACTTGTGAGAGGGGATCCTTATCTAGCCATTTTGACCTTGCCTTTTCAAACCCCCAGGTCACCGGGGATGTCTCCCCTGGGCCTACCACTCTAAATAGAAAGAGACATCCTATTGAGGTGACAGTGATAGGATTAGTCTCCAGTTATGCCAATTTGCTCTCCTTTAACCTTTTCTTCTATCAAAGTACAAATTGTGCGATAACATGACTTACACAAGAAGATCTTTCGGTTTCGATTCCCTCACAAGGTCTAGTTTCGAGCTTTAACAAACCCTAACATCTTTCCTCGGAACAAGACTATGCCTTCACCAAGAACTCCTCTCGAAGTTGGTAAGCGTATGAGTTTTTATGTAATTTTTTTTTCGACGAGCACTATGTTGAGTGTATCTTCGACCTCTTCATCTTTCGTTTTATTTCCATCTCGAGCTAGTAGTAGGGTAGTAGCTATGCCTTTCTCTATTTGAGACTAACAATATGGATGTAGCTGTGAGGCCACCAGTAAGGTGGAGATTTTCTGCCTTTGACCCACTAAGTTTTGCTGCATTCCCAGATTATCCTCATGACTTACCTACACATAAATGGCTTAAACAAATACCTTTGTTCGCAGGGAGGTTGGGAGAATCAATTGAGGATCACTTGGCTAAATTTTTTCAAGTGGTGGGCGATTTTCATGTGGAACATGAGGATGTTTGTGTCGACCCTTGAGGGGGAGGCACGAGCATGGTACAAGCCCCTTCCTCATGCTTCCATTGATGGATGGGATTCCTTTAAGGAGAAATTCACTGAGAGATGGGGGAATACACATGACATTTTCTTCCTATGCACAGTTTTTTCAATTATTAAAAAGCATGAAAGTGAAACTGTTTTCCAATTTAACGCGTGTTTTTCCAAATTTTACTATTGAATTCCTAACAAAGTAAGGCCTAACGAAGTTGTTGCTTTGATTTATTATCTCGAGGCATTTGATGGTATTTTTGGTGTTTTTCTTAGGAATGAAGACCCTCAAAATCTGGAGGAAGCGCAAGCTGCCGCTACCAAGTTAGAAAGAAATTATCTTGCAACCTGTGAACTCCCTCCGATCCATGTTCCAAACGAACCAGTGAAGGTAACTCCACTCAATGATCTTCAACCATTGGTTGTTACAGTAGTGCAAGAAGTCTATCTTATTGAAGATGAACCACAACTTGCACTGTATCAAGTTCCCAGAGATGAACAGGAGGGTGATAGCCCAATTTTAGATGATCCGAAACCAATAAATGCACCATTTGAGTCACTTGTAGAGTTCCAAGAAGATGAAGGTGAAGATTTGAATACTCAGTAGTGTTCATTGGTTCCTCTCATTAGTGAAGATGACAAATTTCAAAATGATGAGGAGGAACCATAGGTTAATCATGTAGAGATCAGTCAATAGGGGATTTCATCCATGCCCATCCTCATCATCCTTGCCTATCGCAACAATGGTTCATGAACAACGTGATCAAATACCATTACAACAGGAGGAGCCACCTTTAGTTCAACCCAAGGATGATGTCCCTTACACTTTGGCTACTATTCCGCATCCCGAGGTTGTTCTTTAGGATCCTGAGATTGATCAGAGCTTGGATATCAGAGTTCATCATGACCTAGTTGAGCTCAGGATGATGGAGGTATTTCAATAGGTAGATTCCAAATGTTTTGGTTCTCATGCATTCACGCTTGTTATTGTTGAAATACCATGTTCCAAACACAAACCAACAACCTTCAATCAGCCAATAGCCTTCAACTATGCCTTCACTGGCAAGTACATCACGGAAGCTTTGGGTCATATTCACGATTGGTCCCCTTGGAACGTTGACTTTGTTGATTTTTCTCGACGGGTTGATCATTTAATGCATGGTTACATTGGTCCTTTGAGTATGATGATTTAATCATGGCAACTTTGAGGTAAATTTTTTGGGTCTAGGGTAGGTCCTCTTCCCTTTCCGCATTGTCATTTCAGTAGTTTAGCTTGCTGATGTTTTGCAGATTTTAGGACAACAATCTATGTTTTCCTTGCAGTTTTTTTTTCCTTCAGTTATCTACTTCAGCCTTCACATAAGTGTCGCTGATTTTTGCCTAGTTATATCAGCATGTGGTTGTGTCTTGTGAGCCTTTCTTTTCTTGAATAAAAGGCTGTCCATTAATGTTTTTCCTTGGTTAAAATCTGAATGTCTAATATCTTTCGCATGCCAAGTCTTTGTGTCTACCATTAGAGTGAGCCTGGATGGGGGTCCCGTTTTGTCATTGTTCCCGAAGCATTGAGCCTTTAGGATGGGTAGTTTGAGGAGACATAGGAGTGTCTTGAGTCATCATATGTCATGTCTCTTGATCTCTTATCATTAAGCTTCTGCTTTGAGTCAGTCATCCCCCTCATCCAACAATAGGGATATGGTACCTGGTTCTTTCATTTTGATCTTCTTGAGTTATCACTTCGCGCTGACGGAAGATAGACATCATTGCTCTTCTTTTCAGCAGGTCATCCTGTATCGACTCCGACACCATATCTACGGATGACCCAGAAGTAGAGCTCCTTGGTAGCCGTTAGCCTCATTGGTGATTATCTCGCATCCGATAAGGTTGAGTATCATTGGGCCTTGATTGGATGATCCTTGTCATTGTTCGACTTCAGAACATCTTTCATAGTGACAGGTTGTGCTCGTACCTTAAGATCCATTGTCATTATTGGTGGCGTACCTTAGCACTTGACAGGAGTTTACATTATTGACATTTGATCAAGTGACTCTCTCCCTTGCGTCGACATCAACATATTTACCGTGGGGAGGAGTGTACATTTGGGTGGTAGCAGGTAACAGATTTGGATGAGACCCTTTGTGTTTCAGTGGGAGGTGTATACTGATTTGACTCCATGTCCCAATGGACAGGCTTTGGTATTACAGGTCAACATATAGGTTTTTCTTGATTAGCTTATAAGGCCTTCTTTCCTTCCACACATTTATAGGGCTAAATTTTGGTACATATCTTTTTAGAGCATCATTTGTACATCTTACAGAGTTCTCACAGAGGAGTGTTGTCATAGATACAAAGATTCATGTGGTTCTCGACATCCCACAGGGGGATCCCGTCCCCTTGAGTTGCCATTGTTAACATCTAGATTTTCACCCTTGTAGATCTTACGGGTTAAGAGCCAGGATGCACTATTTTGGCTGGCATTTTGAGATTCTCCTAGAGTTTAGCACTTGTCTTGAGCAGGAGGTTGGTTCCCATCAAAGGCAGGTATATGATCGGTATAGGATTTGTTCTGAGTTAGAGTAAGCTTGGTTTCCCATGCATTTGAGAGAGATATCTACATACAACAGGTGTTGCTACTTTTTAGGAGACACGGTTTGAGTGGGTCTCTTGATAGTTTGGAGCAGTTTTGAGCATACAGGGATGGTCCTTGCATGAGTCTAGGCCCGATGGCACTTTTTTGGGCGACATGCGAGAACTTTCTATTTTTAGCAGGTTTTGCTCCAGGCCCCAGATTAAGATTCTGAGCACATATTGTGGATCCTTGAGACATTTTGAGTCTTTTGGACTTTTTCCAGAATGATTTGTCATGAATTTCTATTTTTAGCAGGTTGAACACCAAGGGTCGCATGTCGATTTTGATTGCGGATTCAGAATCCTTACGAAAAATTGAATCTATGAGTATAAAGTCATGGACATGCAGACAACTTTCTATTTTTAACAGTATCTATTTTTAGCAGTCGTTGTCATCTCTCGCTGTGACAGGTGGCAAGCTCAATTTCTGACATGTGGCAGAGTTTCAGTATGAGGTGGCATCCAGATGGCATCATTTGACAAAGGGCGCATAGGATGAGGTGGCACTTCCATGGAGAAAGTTTAGCCAATCACGCTAACTTTTCTCACTAACCCTTCTTCACCCGCCATAAAACCATTTTCCGTCCATTAAAAATCCTAAACCCACTTCCCTTTAACTCTACTCTCATTTACCCAACCCACTTATACATATCACTTTAATCAAATTAAAGTATTCCCTTTTAATTAATTAATTCCTAAGCCCTCTCCCTTTACAGATTCCCACTAACCCACGTATTCATTGTCATCTTTATTACCTTTTTTATCCCCTTATTATTATATTAATTAAGTGAAAAGGTATGTATCCCATGAGTCATATGTATCTTTATCTTTATTACCTTTTTGTATCCCCTTATTGTTATATTAATTAAGTGAAAATGTTCGTCCCCCATGAGTCATACATATCCCCCTTTAGACATGCGATTTCTTTGTTTTATATATACCCATCCCTTTTAATAGATCACATGCTTATTTCCTTTATTTTTGGACCATACCAAACCCCTTTACAGCATCCTTGCACACTCGCTCAACTCGTGCATCTGTCCTTTACCCTCACGCATGCACACTCTCTCATGTGCATGCCTCTCTCCGCCATTTACCTTACGTAGCTACTACTTCATACATTGCCCACGCCATTCTCCCTTGCTCTTTGCCTTCACATGTATCACCTCTTCCACGTAACATCCACAAAGGATCCCCTCGTCGTCCTACTCTTAGTCTTTCATCACACACATGCGCATCCTTCCTTGCATGCGGTATCTTTAACCCTCCACTCCCACCATCTCCCTCACGTCTCTCCTTCCCACGCATGCACTCATCCATTCACTTGCTAAAACTCCATCACATGCGCGCATTAAACCTTCCCATTCCCACACTCATCACTTATTCTTTCTCTCCCATGCGCCAACCTTCTCATGCTCTTTCCACGCCTTAACTCCTCCTTTGCTTCCACACTTGGTATCCTCACTCATTGTTCTCATGCGCATGCATTCCCTCCTTCTCCTATTTGGATTTTCTGACTTGTGCGCATGGCATCCTACTCCTTCATGCACACATACTTACCCTTATTACCCATCCATGCGACCTCTCTTTTCTCTCTTGGATATGCGCCTCATGTGCTATATAAGGATGGATTTCATTGGTTATTGGTCGGTTCTAGGCAGCAACAACATAGTGATTCTCTCTCATTCTTAGTCTAGTTACTCCTCTTTGAGCAAAGTGATCATTGTACCGGTTGTGGATTTGTCAATTGTGGCACAACCAACCCTCTTGCAAGCCTATCAATAAAGAAATTTTGTGTTTGTGTTCTAACCTTATTTCTTGATGGTATTTTGTGAATTTTGCACTTAGATGAGTATCTTTTCCTCGCTGTTCATTGTGGTTTATGTTGATCTTTTGAGCAGTTTTCTGTCTATTTCTTTCTGTCTTTTATTGTGCTAACCTTGCAGGATCCTTCCAAGCAAAAAAAACCGATTTTTCCCCTTGTTTTGGACAGTTTTAACACGCTGTCCCAAACATATGAGTGACTGTTTTTTGTCAATAAACGCAGAAAATCAGACTTAAGACAGCAACAAAGTACCCTAGGGACTCCCCCCTGAGGCTAGCAAGCACTAGCCCAAACGGAGAGGGGTCTAGCCCGTGACAATTTCGGGCTATTACTCCTTGAAATAGCAAATTCTCTACCGCTGTTATAAGAGGTTTATCAGCTCAATTGGAGGGTGGAAATTTGTGCTAACACCTCCCCAACTTTCAAGGAGAGATAAGAGGTCTCACGTATGGCTCGTGACCACTTGAGCTAACCCTTGTGGCTATATATATATTACAATTACAAAAATAATATCTAGACAAAAAGATACATATTTTTAGAACATTTACAAAACATTGATACAAATAGTTATTACATCCAATGTTGCACGAAGCGGGAGCGTGGGAAGCGTCATTTTCCGAAAATCCTTAGAAGCGAAGCGTCCCTGAAGCATCTTTTATATATATATATATATTTGTATATATATTGCGTTTATATTAAAAAAAACATGCAGAAAGACAAATTAGTTGCAGAATATATGAAAACATGCATATTTGTACATCAATATAGATAGAAATGGCATCCATAGTACATCAATGATTAATCATTCGAGCATCAACCATCTAGATTCTAGCAATTACAAACTTACAAACCGACATACAAATTTTTAAGCCATATTGATATAATAGAAAGTAGACCATAAACTTATGAAATGAATTCAGATATCCAACAGCTGTCAACAATAACATGAGTCATGACCAAATAGTTATGTTTACAAAATAGGCCATCTACACTGAAGTATGAAGACCGAAAGGTCCAAAACAATAAAGTTTAAACTGAGCTAGTTGCTAATTACGTTGTCACACACCTCATCCGGGATGAATTTTTCTAATGCTTTCATATAACCAGCTTGAACCTTTTGATCTTGGTGTGGTATTTTCTTGGACCCACCACTAGGTGTTGGTGATGAAAGCCATGATACATGATAGTATTTAGGTGTTAGCACATATGCTAAGGCATGTAGTGGAATATTTAACATTTCCCACCATTTTCCACCTCTTGATTATAGAGGTTGACATCTCTAGGCTCAACAATGTCTTTAATCTACCCTAGCATGCTATCCATTTGCTCATACACCTTACAAATGATTGGTTGATTCAAATCTGCAAACTTGATCATGTGATAAATTGGCTTGGTGAATTGCAAAACATACCGAACCTGGGAAGCTTTCTAGGAAGCGTCTGGGAAGTGTACAGAAGCACTGAGGAAGCGTCCTTGGAAGCGTACAGAGTGCCCTTGGAAGCGCGCATCAAAATTCTGAAGCGCGCTTCGAAGCGTGGAGCTTCCAAAAGACCAGGAAGTGTCCAAATTTGCTCTGAAGCGCACTTCTGATGAAGCTTCCTGGACGCACCTGCCCGAATCGAGCTTCGGGGCTTCGAAGCGTGGGGGGGGGAAGCTTCCTGCAACACTGATTACATCAAACGCACAAGAAATCAAAATATTCTATACACATCAAATACACGTTTAGAATTAGAACTATAAACTGCAGTTTTCTCATCGAGTCATTTTATGTCATCAAGATCAAAATGTATTACATAGATAAGATCATAGATGATCATGATACTGATACTATAAGTGGGAATTACAATAGAAAATACAAAATAGGGCATATACTAGATCCATAGATGGAAGAATCACATAGTTCGTTAGTTGTCCTCCTCCATGTTATAACCAAAATTATAAAGATCACCATCATTGCCACGACCCTCTTCTCCATTCTCCTCCTCCTTTATATCTAGTCCAAGATTTGCATTTGTTGGCGTCGAGGATGACTGCTCAAGAGTATCACCATTATCAAAATTGATTGGCTCTAGCACTGGTTCATTAAGATCTAAATCGGTTAATGCCCGTTGCTTTCCATACCCATATCACAAGGAAATACATTCCACATCTTTGTTATTTCCGTGAACCACTCTTCTCTCATCTTCTATACAATATGGAGGTTGGAGTGCAAATTCACCATTTTCTATGCTCTGGACTGCTCAAGCCTACTCTTCTTCAAAGTATGCACATTCCTGCATGTCTTCCAATTCTTCTCATAACAAGAGGATGAAGTCACGCGATAGAGGAGCCTCAATGTTAATAGTTTACAATAGTGCATGCTTCCCCATGAGTTGCCCACCAAGCATAGGGTTTTCTAATCCCCCTTTTTTTGATCACATCATAGCCTCCAAATCTCCTATTGCAAGTGGAAAACACTACGATTCCCTCCACCTCGTCATTGGTGGCTTTGTCCTTATATATCCTGCTCAATGCCCCCTCCAAAATCTCCTTGTCCTTGTGAGGAGGGAATCAGTGTGAAGGTCCACCATTGAGCCACTTAGTGCTGTAGTACTTGGGATTTAATGAATGAGCAAAGCGATGCAAAGGTGTAAAATTCTTCTCCCAACTGCTAATAAGAATACCTCGTATGTTGTTGAACAAGTTCCCCATGGATGTCCCATACTGAAGGCAGTCGTTCTCTAAAATAATGGTTTATAGAAACTCAATCATAGAGTCCAACCTCTGATAAACATCTTGCTAAGATGGGCTGGTCCGTGTCTGCAAATTGAACAAAAAAATGATAGGGTTCATGTAAGATCTACCCTTTCCCACCAACCATCATCCAACATTGTGTCCTTGACCTTTTTTGAAGCATTTTGATACTGCTTTCTCCAAAAAGACCAATACTCTGAAATAACCATGGATCCAAGAGTAGTCTTGACCTCCCTCAACCTCTTAAGCATGATGAATGAGCAATCAACTTAGTATCTGCAATCTTCAAAAATGAAAGATTTGTGTATTCTTTATAGATTGTGAGGGCATTGGTATGGTTTTGTATAGACTTGCGGATATGGTGTGCATCATCAATTAACTCTCCCATCCATGCCACATCTGAAGTAATAGATTGAAGTGCTAAATTCAAAGAATGATAAATGCAAGGTGTCCAAAATATCTGTAGATATTTAGTTTTCACAATCATGCTGGCAACCTCAAAAATGGGGAATTATCTATGATAATTTTCACAGAAGAATCAACATCTTCTTCTTCAATGACTTTATTGAACAACTCAACCATATATTGCACATCCTTGTATTTTCCAAGAGCATCCACCTCTTCCAAGAAGAGTGGTCCACTCTTTTATGACACCATGAAATTGCTAAGTGGATTGTGTGCTGGATCCATCCATCGATCAGTAACAATACTAACACTTGGTAAGGGCCATGATGATTTAATACATGCTAGGAGTTTATCCACCTCCTTCTTTGCCTTAACCAACAATGTATTTATAAGCTCCTTTGAACTGGGAGTCACATACCCGATCAGAGTCCGTTCACCTAGAGCTTGACGCATCTCAAAAAACAAAGGAAACTGTGCAACATTAAATGAAAGGAAGTTGAGATAGAAAAAGAACCCAATGGAAGATCAACCTCCTCTGGCAGCCCTCATTGAAAGATCTTCTCCCTTGGATTGCCACTGGGAGCTTGCCTCTTCTTTGATGGCTCAAATTCAGCTGCACTCCCACTTCTGTTGGACGGCTTCCTCAAGAATGGAAGAGGTTAAACATCTGTGTGTGTTCTACATGCTGCTGCCACCTTCCCAGGCCAATAGATTCTTCTCTTGCCATATGTTTTCATTGGCTCATAGACAGCTTTGGACATGGTCTAAATCCTCTCTTCTTAATGACCAACAAATGGCTCTTAACTCGGTAGTAGGTACTATTATCGTACAAGTTGTAGGTTGGGCAAAGCCCGACCCAACCACCAAATGGCAACAACTTAGAGAACACCTACCCACTGTCACCTTAGGTAGGTATTCCCATCACTTTAGAGATGAAAGAATCTCCTCAAGGGGGGAATCCTGGGTGACTCTAGGGGGAAATGACATGGAAAGTGGAATGATGGAAGTGTAGCCCCTATAGGTCAAATTATTAGATGGAAGAAGGCTTGAGGATGAGTCTCGGGAGTGGTTTAAGGTCGCCAAGTCCTTGGGTACTTGCTGAGAGTGTTTGTACCATTTTGAGATACAAGAAAAAACAACTGTACACAATGTATATTAGGTGGATATGCAATTTAAGCTTGCTGTCCTTATTTGCAGCAGTCAACAAAAATATATATCAGCGAACAAATGATTATTAGAGCTGCTAAAAGTCACATAAATGATACAAGAGCTTAAGCTAGGTACAACTAGTACAACTCAAGATTGAAAGAGCAAGACTTTAGCATAAATGTAAAGCTGTCATAAACAAGTTTTGCAGAGATATAATTGCAGCCTTATAGCTGTAGCAAACAAGTTGTTACAGCAGAAAAATCAGCCACCAAAACTAGCAAATAATCCACCCAAAAAGTGCGCTGGAACTAGTAGATTATAGGGGCAAATTACTAACAACTTTTGACGGTTGAAAAGAGAGTTATTTAGAAAGTTGTTTAGGGTTTTCTGCAGCCCTAATGGCTGTAGATAAAAAGTTATAACAACAGCAAGAAGTACTAAGCAAATTGAAACGCCCTAGTGGCTCAATCAAGCACATAAAGCATAGAATTGATTCCAAGTTAGACAATCTCGAAAGAGTGAAATTTCATGTTTACTGAGGCAAGTATTTTATATCTCCAATGCAAAAATCATATTAGTGCCTTTAATATTTGGGTGAATGGAGTCTTTAAACATAAGTTGGATCAATAAGATCCCTAGGGGTGTAAATACTCTTACTCCCTAGGGTATGCTAATCCAACTAGGGTAAAATCTAGGAGGGTATACACATTCATCGTAGCAACCCTTGCAAAATGACTTGTAAACTTAGCAAATTAAATGAAGTTTAGTGGAGGGTGTATCCTGTTATCCCCTATCCTAGGGATAACTAAGGAGATCATGTCTCGAGGCCCACAGGTCCTAGACATGGAGTGTCGAGAGCCGGATGACTTGAGCATGGCCCCAAAGGGCCCCTCTTTTCTTCAGTGCAACCCATCTATCAACAACAACAGTATCCATCCCACCAGCCTGGTCCTGAAGCAACAGTAAGTCTTGCTCCATGAGGTAATGAGTCCGGGTATCATGGTATGTGTCACTTTGATTATTGAAGCACTTGAATATGTTGCACTGAATTCTCCTTCATTTCATAACGTTTGCTTGGAAATTATGCTCTTTAACTTGTTCATAACTAGGAGGGTGACATGATGCCCTAGTAAGTTGATCTCCCTTTAGGATGGGTTGCCAATGGGTGGGTCTATGAAAGGTCTTCGTCCATTCCCTCCATACTTACCACTTTTCATCTCTACTCTTCTCATTTTCCCCTACCTTTGTTCGGGTATTGGGTTTTCCACACTAGGAAGGGTTGTACCTTGCCTTGTGGGAAGAAGGGGCTAAAGGCCCAGAGGGTAAAAGTAGTTGGCAAGAGTTAAAAGCCAAAATGAAACCTTTGAGATGCTTCGCCCAGGGATTCCCGAGAAAGCAGTAAAAGGCTTCTCAGTAAGAAAAGGGAACCTGTAAGATAAATAAACACTCAAGGTATTAGTTGGTGGATGGGAGGTCTCATGATGAGCTGGCCTATTATGACCATGGACATGTAGCGGTATGACACTACCATCTATCTAGTCACCAAACCAGGGTAGTGGCTCTTGGTGGCATAGCCAAGAGAAAGGGGGTCTCATCACGAGCCAACCTTCTCATCTTCGTGAAATGCTTGTGGGTAACGCTGTCACCTCTGGTCACCAAGACAGGACAATGTCTCTCAACTCTTCCCTTGAAGCATAAAAGAAAAAGATAAAAAACAATAAAACTAAGAATAAAAGGCATTGAATGGGCTAGGAAAGAGTGGCACCCACAGGTAAGATCTACATTTCCCTATTATCACTGCACCCCATGTCCAAACACTTCCCCCACGCCACCTCACACACACTTACATGACCTAGATTGGTTCCCACCTGGGAAACACCCCAAACTTAAGGAGGATTAGCCCAATAGGACATCCTGAGACCTTCTCCAAACCTGACTTGTTAAATTGCATAACGTCTCTGAGCATTTGTCTGGGTAAAGGGGGGTTTGATGCACATGTTTGGGTAATTTGATTATTAGATGTGATTGACATTGCTATGATCCCTGTGACTTATGAACCCTTGGAGGGCATACTTCTTGTTGCTGCAGGACTTTGCCCGGTGGATAGGTACATGTGGGGAAATGATTAACTCGGACCTCCATGGGGATGAAAGCCCACAGATGGATGCTGTAACCCCAACTAGGGGCAGGGAGACACCAGAGGCTTGCACCAGAAAGAAAGAAGGACGTTACCCTTAGAGACACTCTGGAAGACCTAGACCTAGGGGTATCTTTCTCTTCGACCTGGACGTTGACCCTTGAGAGCCCATGATGTCATCATTATGACCTTGGACGTCATCCAGAGCTAGGGTTTGCATTTACTAGGGCAGTTGTGTGCTGGTTGGCACGTGTGGCATCATCCAGGGCCTTTGGAGGCCAGACGTTTTGCATATGGGGCCCAATGCTCCACCCTAGGAGCTCAACGTCACCCTAGAAGGGCATGACGACCCCCTTGGAGCTGATTTTAGGTTTTAATTACCTTCATTTATGTAAAAACTGGATTTTTGATGTAATTTGGCCAGGTCAGCCTTTTTATGACCTAATTTTAATTAAAGGTCATTGATATTGTATAAATAGAGAGAAATTTCTCTCATTTTTTCATCATGACTCATCACACAAGTAGTGTGGTCTGGAATTTGCACCCTTTTTGTGAATTATTGGCTGAAATTGGGAGGCACACTTGTCTTGGAGGCTAAAATTTGCAACTTGGATCATTTCTTGGTGAATTTACTTCTGAATCTAGGGTTTTATTGCTTGATTATTCTTGGTGAAGTAAGTAAATCTGCAATTCTTCATTTTATTGTGAATGTTATGGTATATTTGCTTATTCATGTTAAAGATTATGAAATTGCTTGCTTGACAAACCCTAGGAGTAAAGAACTTAAGTTACTACTTCTTTGATCTTCATTTGCTAGACATTTACCAAGGTGATTTGACTTAGATAAACTTCTAAAGCCCTTAATGCTAGCTCTTTAGAAGCCATTGTCTAGTTATTGTTGCTTTTAATACCTTTTAATTGTCCAAGGAAGGAAGATTTGCTAGGGCTTAAGACCCCTTACTCTCTAGCAAATTTGTCGATAGGATTTGGATTCTTGAGGCCTTGGGTTGCCAACACCTCATCCATTCATCCCTTTTCCTTAGACAAATACAATCATTTTGTTATTGCTTCCAAGAGAAAACCGTCACCTCTAAACTCCATTAACCCTAAAGGCACTAGTCCACTTGCTTTAGTGAATTGATTTATCAAACAAACACTCTAACCTTCTTCCTCTAAGCTTTTACTAACATTTGCTAACTCTAAACTACACTAACTCCTTAGGTAACTTGCTGCTGTTGCAAATCTTTGCTACAGCCATACTAACATACATTGATTGGATACATTTGCCTACATAACTTGCACTTAACTCATTCAAAATTCAATTGTGACAATTGCTAGTCAATCTACTAGATAAGTGCTAACTTTGTATGGTGTTTTCTTGCACTTTTGTCCATTAGAATTTGCTTCTGTTGCAAAAGATTGCTACAACCATCTAACTGCAGCAAATTCTCTGCAAAAGTGACATATTATGCTAGCCAAACATTGCCAAACTTGCTTGTGACAAACTTTTATCATTCTACTAGGTTAAAGCTATCTCTTCTTGTCATTTTCAAGCACTTTCAAGGCATAACTCTTGTGGCTGTTATAAACTGTTGCATTGCTGTGAATTCATATCAGCTAGCTTACTTCTTGAAGGTTTATGGTCTTAAGAAGCACTAACATCATATCTTTGTACTTGCAAGTTGCTATATTTTTTCGTTGTCTTGTTCTGGGAAGGTACACTTCATTTTACCATTTGCTTCATCCCTTAAAGACCATAAAAAACCTTCTGAATTGAGTGACCAGTGAGAGGGAGATTTCCTTGCATCATTTCCTTAGTTATCATCCCTTTAGGTCACTGGGGACGTCTCCCCTGGGGTATTTTGACATACTCCTAAATAGAAAGGGGTTTCCTATTAAGGTGACAGTGATAGGTCATTCCCTATTACGCCAATCTTGCATCCACTTGTCTTGGGATTTGGGCAAGTACAGATTGTGCGATAACATATCCAACATACTCGTAGGATTTAAACCAACAATAACCAAGAAAGAGAAAGAAATAACTAAGAATGCAGATTTTTCCTTACCAATTCCAAGAAAGAGAGAGATCAAACCTTAGTTCACCAAGCAATTTACCATCCAATAGCAATAGAGCAAGCCTCCAAGGGGTGCGCACCACCTTAGCTTATCCAATCACCAAGAGATAACACCAAAAAACATTTTTACAAGAGATAAACACCATAAATCCTCAAGCATAGCAAAAATTTCAGCCAAGTACTTCTCACAATGGGAGATTTATGTTATGAAATGAGATTCAAATGATCTCTATTTATACAAAATGTCTAAAACATAGTTTGTGCACATAATTTAGGGTAAACACAAAATAAGGGGGCAACAACACTTATTTTGCCCCTTTACACAAATAATAATATTTAATTTTTACTTTGCATATGAAAGAAAAAACCCTAAGTAAGACGTCACCCCTCTAGGGAGACGTTTTGACACTTTTCCAAGTCGTTGGAGAGAAAGGCGGAGGTCATTGGGGCTTCTAGAGCCTCCTCTGCAAGCACCAAGGTCTCTTCATGCCTCCTTCGGTCAAATCATGCCAAGTGTTAATGAATAACAACTCCATCACCACCAAACCCTAGCCCTAGGTGACGTCAAGCCCCAAAGAGTGATGTTTTTCCCCTCCTAGGCAAGTCGTTTGGGTGATAGGGGCTAGGTGAGGTAATCCATGATGTCTTCTAGGCCTTCAAAGGCACGTCTTCGTCATCCAGCATGCGGGCCCTTGGCATCCAACCTGTGGGTTTGAAGCCCCATGGAAGCCCAAGCTAGGCTTGTTCCTCCAAAACTGTCCACCAGCTGGGTCCTACAAAGACAAATGGATACGCCCTCCAAGGATCTCAAGTCAAAGCATCATGATGAGTAAATCAAATCAATAAAAGAGCCATCTAAGCATGTACATCCAAACTACCTCATCAAAATAAATTAATGCTCAAAGACCCTATGCACTTTACCAAGTTTGAGTATGGAGGGTTGACAAAACAACTTATTGGGTGAATCGTCCCTTAAATTTAGGGGTGTTTCTCGAGGGGACCTCCTTCTAAGTCATGTGGATGATGTGCTATGGATGAGGGGAAAATTTTTGGGCATGGGGTTCATGACATACAAGGGGTTGTAGTGTCTCACTTATGGGTTCCTTTGTAGAGGGTGTGCTGCACCTTCATTTTCAATGCATCATTTTTCCAAGCCCATTCATTGCCATTAATTAATTAATAGTCCAAAACCTTGGGTACTCCCTAGAGTGAAATTGATTAGCTTGGGGGGAAGCACCACAAGGCCACTTGAAGCTAGAGGTACATAGAGTGCCATATGCAAGGAAAGAAAGGGACACCGCATGAGTGTACACACCTCAACAAGTGGGGATATTTATATTTATGTGTTTGCTTTTGCAGGTCTTTGATTTTTTTAAGAGAAGCATTTCATTTCTCTCAAGACCTCTTTGGGCGAGCATCTGGAAGGTTCATAATCAAGCCTTTATCTTTTGCCAGCCACAAGCCTCTGGGCCTTCAACCCCTTCTTCCCATGAAGTGAGGGACAACCCCTTCTTGGGTCAGTACACTTGAAAAACCCAAAAGGTGAGGAGATGAGGGGATGAAGTGTGGAAAGTGGAAAGTATGGTCGGGAATGGCACGATGACTCGTCAAAAGGACCTCCTAGTAGCATATATATCCCTAAGGGTGACCCACTTACTAGGGCGCAATGTCAACCACCAAGGTGAAACAGGGCAAAAAGCATAATGTCCAAGCAAATGTCACATAATCAAAAGCAGTAATAGATGTAACAAACTGAAATGCCTCAAATATTGAAATGAAACTCACCATAATACCTGACTTGTACCTCATGGAGCAAAACCCAACGTCTTTCGGAGGCCAGTTGACATGGATGATTTTAGGGGGCTAAATTTCGCTCATGGGCTAATTTTCCATGGTTTTTCCAAAAACGAGATTCGCTATTTTAAAAATGATTCGCCCAAATTCTATAGGATAAAATTATTTTACCGTAAAAATCGCCAAAATTTTATAAATACTATATAAAATCCTTAGAAATTTGAATATTTTTACAAAAATATCGCCAAAGATTTATAGTTGGCATATGAAGGATTAGTAAGATTCGCCAAGGTTTCTACATTTTAAAATAAATTTCCATCCTTAAAATCATCCCTGCTAGTTGATGTGGTGGATACTGTCATGATCAACCTGGAGCATGGTGGTGAGGTGGGTCTCCATTTGTGAAAGTGGAAACTGTTGGTCAAACTGTCTCTCTGTAATCCATGTCTGCAACCTGAGGGCCTCGAGAGATCATCTCCTTAGTTATCCCACAAAATGGGGATAACAGGTACTCTTGAATTCAACATTGCAGAAATTACATATCCAAACAACATTCCTTCCCCAAGAAGCTTTCCTCTGGTTCCTTGTTTTCTTGTTACATCTTTCCATAGCGGGTATTTGCTTTCTTACTATAGCAGGGTTATTTGCTGCAATGGAAGCTCCATTTGCAGCAGATGGAGCAGTAACTGCAGTAGATGGATTTTGAGGAGGGGGAGCAACACCAACACAGATATTCTTCCCTTTACTTTGACCTTTAGCAGCAGCCCTTGATAATCGACTTGTGATTTCTGCGGTATGAATGGAGAAGAATGTTGCTGTTGGAGAAATGACAAATGAAACTTAGGATTCCTTCAAATCTCCCGGAATCCTTTCAAAATCGTTTTTCTCCTTAACCTGCACAGTGTTTGAGCGATTTCCTGAATGTGAGAGTGAACAAAATGAGGTGGAATTGTTGTTGTTGAGTGTTTTTCCCTCCCATGGGACCCATTTTCATGTCTAGTGTGTCTGACACACAGCCCTAGCTTGTCCCACATGTCAGCATGTGTGACATGATAACATGGGAGTCGGGACACGTTGGCCTACGGGAACGTGTCATGTTTCTCATTTCACCTGATCATTTGTTAAGGTATATATCTATTTATTTTCTCGTAATATTTGTAGAAATGAGCTATAAAAAAATGTTTGGGCAACCGATGTGTGGTTAGGCTTAACTGTTTCATTTATAAGTCAAGTTAATCAGATGCTACAAGGGTCTCTAATGACTGCAATTATTGCTTAGGCCAATCCATTAAGGACTAAGTGTCAAGTACGGCTTGAAGGCACTTTATCAAGCCAGGATTTATGTATAAACCCAAAGTACAGGGTTTCAGTTACCAGTGAAAAGATAGCTGATAAATCTCCATATGTACAAGGTTTTAAGAGTTTTAAAGTGCAGAATCGCAGATGTTATCCATGAACAAAGAGATGTCTAAGGTATACACGAGATCAAACTTTCACAGTTGTTAAGTCCTTTCATGATCAAGCACTAACTTTAGCAGGGTTCTGTATGCTGCTGTTATTCTGGTAAATTGTTTTTATCCAGTTATAAAAGGGAATTGTAGAACTTGGTTACCTTGCATTGAGATCTTTGTTACAACTTGTAACTTACATCATAGTGTTGTCCAGACAGATAAAATGCCAAAGTGCTGTTAGGACTCAGGAGAGATAGCATGGACCCTATGCTGATGCTATTTTATGTGGTTGCAAGCTAAGATAGAACAAGTGCTCTTGGAGAGTTTTATGCAGAAGTTGGAAGCTTGGGTTGGCAATGACATAAAATTTTTGGGTATTTACTATCAAGCAAGCCATTGAAAATTGCATTAGTTCTGGATGTTTCATTTTTCCAAGGTGCACTTTACTTTGAAATGCATCTGGGGTGATTAAAGATATTATTTTGATTGATTGGACTTTAACACTGGAAGATGATTCGAGGTATGCAATTTTGCATCTGGTGACTATTATCCCCACTTTTTAGGGATAATTAGGAGATCATGTCTCGAGGCCCACAGGTCCTAGACATGGAGTACCGAGAGCAGGATTGACCTAAGCATAGCCCTGGAGGGCCCACCCTTTCCTTCTTCCATCATCCTTGTCTTGTCAGCAGCAGTAGCATCCATCGCCATTGGCTTGGTCTTGTATCAGAAAGAGTTCTTGCTCCATGAGGTAATTGGTCCAGGTATCATGGTATGTGTGACTTTTGATCATTAAAACCTTTAAATATATGCATCTGATTCCTTTCGTTTCTAACAACTGCTTGGACCTTACATTTGCCCACTTGACCATGTTTGGGGGGTTTGACAGGGTGTCCTAGCAAGCCTTTGTCCATAGGTTTTGCTTTGCGACTTGGGGGGACTTCTGAAAGGCCATCGTCCGCTCCCATCATAAAACCAATATTTCATCTTGTTTCCCGCTCACTTGTCCCACTCCCTTTGTCTGAGCATTGGGTTGACCTTTCTTTAGGATTGCACCTTGTCTCATGGGAAGAAGGGGCTAAAGGCCCAGAAGGCAAAAGCAAGCTGGTAAGAGATAAAAGCCTAAAAATAAAACCTCGAGATGCTTCGCCCAGGGATCCTCGAGAAAGCAATAAAAGGCTTCTCAGCAAGAAACTAGAGGGACCCGGAAGAAAATAATAAAACAAGACCTAGTCAGAGGATAGGGGGTCTCATCACAAGCCAACCTATTAGGTCCATGGGTACCTAGCAGTATGACATTGCCACCAGCTGGTTACCACGCCAGGGCAGTGACTCTTGGCTGCAGGGCCAAGGGAAAGGGGGTCTCATCACAAGCCAACCTTTCATTTCTGTGAAAGTACTTGTGGGTAACGTTGCCACCACTGGTCACCACACCAGGGCAGTGTCCCCTGATTAGCTCTTGAACAAAAAGAAAAAGAAAAGCAATAAAAGAATAAAAGAATAAAGGCAAGAATGGGCTTGGAAAGAGTGCATCTAT
>ML828225.1:29472-43573 GCA_009831015.1 Picea engelmannii
TCATTTCTGTGAAAGTACTTGTGGGTAACGTTGCCACCACTGGTCACCACACCAGGGCAGTGTCCCCTGATTAGCTCTTGAACAAAAAGAAAAAGAAAAGCAATAAAAGAATAAAAGAATAAAGGCAAGAATGGGCTTGGAAAGAGTGCATCTATGACAGGTATAGCTCGCCTTCTACGAAGGCACCCACAGATAACACATTGCATCCTTGGCCCTCACTGCACCCACATGCTTGGACTTCCCTTAACCACATCACCCACTCACATGGTTTTGATGAGGTTTTCTTCTGGGAACTCACCTTTTTCGATGGACACTAGCCCAATAGAACGTTTTGTCTTTTCCTCCAAATTTGTATAGCAGGCTTGTGTAATGTCTTTGAGCTATTGACAAATGTATTAGGGATTTTATGCATATGTTTAATAATATTAATGATGAAATGTGATTGACATTGCTATGATCCCTGTGACTGATGAGCCCATGGAGGGCGTAGCTTTTGATGTGTAGGACCATGTCTGACAGACATGTGCCATTTGGACCGGTACACATGGGGAGATGATCAGTTCGGACCTTCATGGCGCTGAAGAGCCCACCAGGTGGATGCTGAGACTCCATCAGGGGGCAGAGACAGGGCAGAGGATGATCAAAGTCTTTGCACTAGAGAAGAAGAGAACGTTCCACCAGAGGCACCCCGACACTGCTTGGCCTAGGGGGATTGACCCACTTTCAGAGGGACGTTGGCTCTAGATGGCCCAGGACATCACCAGGAGGCTTATGACATCATCATGAGCATGTTGGCAGATGGACAGGGCAGTTGGCACGTGTGGCAGCTTGGAAGAGCCCAATGAGGGCTAACGTCTTGCTTCAGGAGGCTACATTTGCCCTGATAGGGGCTAACGTCACCCTAGGAAGGGGTGATGTCTTACCTTTTTGGTTGATTAGGGTTTTAGTCTAGCATTTAATGTAAAAACAATATAATTTTGATATTATGGCCTTGTCGGCCTTTTTATGACCTAAAAGAGTAAATTAGGTCATTGATACAGTATATATTGAGGATTTTGATCCTCATTTTATCATCACAACTCATTCACTCCATAAGGAGGACTGAAATTTGCGCCCTCTCTTGGGTATTTCGCTGGATTAAGTGATGCACACTTGTTGAAGGAAGTGATTTTTGGCATTTATGGTGTTTCTCTTGAAGGAAGGTGTTACAACTAGGGTTTGCATGGTTATTTTTTGATGAATTGTAAATATTTTTCTGCAAAACTTTTTGAATGAATGGTTGTAGTTTAATTTCTTGCATGTGTTTATGAATTTTACTGAACCAAAACCCTAGGTGACAAGCACACAAGTAGGTCCTTGTCTCATGTCCCCCGATAAAGAAACTTTTAGCCATTGAAGAAGGAAGACAGAGCCTAGCCGTAGCTACACTCCTATTTCTTCTTCCTCTTTGCAAGCCACACCAATTGAAAGCCAAGAAGAGTGAGATGTCCCTGGCCTAGGTCTACTACACTAGGGCCGTTCTCTTTCTAGGGTTTGCTGAAAGGCCTTGATGTAGCAACACCTCACCTCATCAAACCCTCTTGTTTTGGTTATATTTTTATTCTTGAGCTAGCCGTTTTGTCGGGAAGGAGGAGAGAGCACGAGGCCTTGCTTTAGCAACACTGGAGTGAGCCTCTCTCCCCTAGGGTTTTGATTTTGAGGCCTTGCCTTTGCAACACCTCAAAACTCTTCCCTCTAGCCCTTGAAATCTTGCCTCCTTCAACTCTTGCGTCCTTCACTTATGACTCCATTAAATCCTAAGGCACTGATTTGAAAGTCCTCTAACGTTGAAGTGAAGCTGATGAAACAACTCTCTAAATACTTTAAATTTTAAACCCTAACCTACTAACCCTAAGTTGTTGATGTCATCATTGGTTATTTCATCTTTAATGCAACAACGTTTTGTTTTATAAGCAATTGAATGGTGATTTAGGCATTGAATGAAATAAAGTGTTGATTGGTTGTATTAAATGCTACATCGTTCCAATATTTATTGGTGAAGTGCTTATATATATTTATTAGATAGTCTTGTGAAGTATTAACCCATTGAAATATAGCTTGCATATATCAGTTTGTTGTTGTTTTGTTCCAGGCAGGTGTTCTTCATTGGGGATTTACTTCATTATTGGCTGTTTAGTCGGGACTATCTGTTTTGGTGGTGACTTGTGAAGGGGGAAAATCTTATCTTTGTCTCATTAGCCTTTTGCCTCTCTAAAACCCCAGGTCACCGGGGACGTCTCCCCTGGGCCTCACCTCCCTAAAGAGAAAGAACCATCCCATTGTGGTGACAGTGGGTGGGATTGGTTCTTGTTAAGCCAGTTTGGCCTTCAAACCTCAAGCTTTTATCCTTTCTACAAACTGTGCGATAACGTTTTGGCGCCGTTGCCGGGGAACACTGAGTCAAACCTTCCTCAGACGACACTTTTCGGTAAGCTTTGCCTCTAGAGCCTTTATCTTACAAGCTTACCTGGCGACTCCACTAGGGTGTTCTCCCTTTCTTTGATAGTTTCAAGTAAATTATCTGGCGAATCCACCAATGACGACCCGTAGTGGGCGTCAATACTCAAACCTCTCTGCTGTGGCAATTATCGTCCCTGCAAGCATTGCCCCTCCACCTGATCCACACAAGTGGTCTCATCCAGAGACTTTCAGTTATTTTGATCTAAGTAACATCCAAGGCGGTTTGCATGATTTACCAAAGAATACCAATTCTTGGTTACCCCTCTTCTCAGGGAAAGAGGTTTCCGGTAACTCCCATTGGACTCATTTCTATGATAGTTTAGAATTTCATCAAACCAGTTAAGAACATCCTGATGTCTTCATGAGCCTTTTTGCAAGTTCCCTTGTGGGGGATGCCAAGACTTGGATCGATGCTCTCCCAAAGGGAGCCATAAAAACTCCTGAAGAGTTGGAAAGAGATTTCAAAATAAGATGGTGCAACCATGAACACACACAAGACTTGTTTTCTTAGTACATTGATATCTGCAAAGGTTCCTGTCAGGGCGTTAGGGATTTCAGTGATAGGTTCAACCTTCTCCTTAAACGAGTCCGAACAAAACTCAACTTAGAAGAAGCCATCCTAGAACACTATTTGAATTCTTTGGAAGGTGTCTTGCAGTTTACCCTTAGGGACCGGGCACCCTCAACTCTGGAAGAAGCACATGATTTAGCCTATCTAATTGAGAGGAACCTTGAATTCGAAGAATACATCTGTCAGGTCAACCTCTTACGCAATAATGACCTTTGGAACACCTGTGGGGCTTTGGTCATTGAACTTGAACCCTTGGAGGTTTTTGAAGTTGAACCCACCCTTCCTAAAAGGAAATGGAGTTTATCCCATACCAATGTGCAGGATATCTCTTTTCAGGAAAATCCCACAGAACTTGAACCTTGCCAGGATAAGGAGGAGGAAACCAAAATCCCACTGTCTCAGACCTTTGAGCATTGCCCTCTTGAAGAAGCCCCTCTCTTTATCCACCAAGTAGACAACTTCAGTCCGAAACAGGGTGATATCACACCCTTCTACGTCACTCTCCAAGTCAACAACGCCTTCCTCCATAACTGTGTCTTGCATCCAAATGCTTCAACCAACATCATCACAGAGGAGACCATGCAACAATTGGGTTTAACTCTCTCACAATCAAACACCGGAGGTGGTTTTGCAAGAGGAGTCATTAAGGAGCTAGAAGTTGCCTTTGACTCTTGCCCTTGCCCCTTTCTTTCTAAATGTGATGGTTGTGGACGCTGTGAGCAGTTGGGGTATCATTCTCCACAAAGACCTCATAAAACACTTGGTTGGGAGTTTTCAAGAAAAAGAGTCTAAAGCAATCATCCCTCACCTCGAAGGAGGATTCTTCACTATCCACAAAGAACCCTTCATGGGCTCCCCAGTTGAAACCTTTGATGAGGCAAGCGACCAACTCTTATGCATGGACAGTGACGTAAGCAATTGGTTTGTCCAGGAAGGAAGCCTAGATTTTGACATCATTGAGGAGTCTGAAGGAATTTGGACTTTAGAGTTTGATGGATCTCACTCGAGCTCTGGGTCAGGCGCTGGAATTGTCTTGACAGCTCCTTCCGGTGAAACCTTTTACCATTCCTATAGGCTGGAATACCACTGCACCAATAATATTGCTGAGTATGAGGCTTTGATCCTAGGGTTCAACTTAGCAATTGACAAAGGTGTTGCGCACCTAAGGGCAAAGGGAGACTCAGACCTCATTGTATCACAAATAATGATGAAATTTGCCACTAAAAATGAGAAGTTGAAGAAGTACTGGGACCTGGCTTAATCCCTTTCAAAATCCTTCAAAATAGTGTCACATGAAGCCATTCCTCGAGAGGAAAACCACATGGCAGACGCCTTGGCTGTTTCTGCTTCCACTTTACAACCTTGTGAGGGACCTTTTCGTGACTTATGCAAAATGGAGGTCCTCCTTAGACCTTCTGTCCCCGATAATTTGGAATATTGGCAAGTTTTTGAAGATGACGACCAAATCATCAGGTTCATGGAAAACAAGAAGGAATTCACCGATTCACAAATTACTTTTCTAGCTGACTCCATGAACCTAGAAGTTATAAACCTTCAAAGCAATACCTTGTCGAAAGGTTGTGTTCCCCTGGAAAACCTCTTTGATAGGCATGATGTTTTCAAAGGGAAAAGACCCAACAAACAAGTTGATGAAGCCCTAGAATTCAATATTGGTACAGAAATAGACCCAAGAATGATCAAAATAGATAAAGGCACCACCAAGAAGGAAATGATAGAGATCCTAGCACTTGTCAGGGAATTCAAGGACACCTTTGCTTGGAACTATGATGATTTGAAGGCCTATAGGGGGGACGCCATCCAACACGCTATACCCTTGGTAGAAGGAGCCAAACCTTTTCGACAAAAGCTAAGACACATCAATCCAAAGTTAGCAAGCCAAATACAGAAGGAACTACATAAGATGGTTGATGCTGGTATCATAACCCCTATCAGATATTCCTCTTGGATGTCAAATTTGGTAGTTGTCCGAAAAAAGACTGGTGACATACGCCTGTGTATTGATTTCTGCAACCTCAACCAATTGTCTTTGAAAGACAATTACCCTCTCCCAAACATGGAACATTTGGTTCAAAGGGTTACAGGGGCAGGGATGATGTCTATGCTGGATGGGTTTTCGGGATACAACCAAGTGTTGCTCAAGAGAGAAGACCAACTCAAAACTGCATTTACTACACCATGGGGAACCTTTATGTACTTAAGAATGCCGTTTGGTCTTATGAATGCCGGTGCTACTTTTCAGAGAGCAATGGATTTTGCCTTCAGGGACCTCATACAAAAAATCATAGAAATCTACCAGGATGACCTTACAGTTGTGTCCAAGGATAGGAAAGACCATCTCTCGCACCTTAGGATTGTTTTCGAGCGATGTAGGAAGTATGATATCTTGCTAAATCCCAAGAAATCTGTCTTCGGTATCGATGAAGGAAAGTTATTAGGTCACGTGGCCTCACAGGGAGGAGTTTTTATTGACCCTGAAAGAGTCCAATCAATAAAGGATGTTCGCCCCCCAACCAACAGAAAATATTTACAATCATTTCTTGGAAAGATCAACTTCATTCGTAGATTCGTACCAAACTTTGCCGAGAGGATAAAACCTTTGAGTGCTTTGCTAAAGAAGGATGTTTCTTTCAGGTGGGATGATAAGACCAACAAATCCTTTGAAGATATAAAAGATGCTATCTCCCAAGCTCTTGTCCTGATCAGCCCTGATTTTTCACGAGATTTCATAATATTCTCGTTTGCATCCCAGGACACTATTGCAGGTGTTCTAATGCAAAAGGATGTTGATGACTATGAACATCCCGTGGATTTTATGAGCAAGGTCCTTAGAGATTCCGAGTTAAATTATTCCATCACTGAGAAACAAGCATATGCCTTGGTCAAGTCCCTCAAACACTTGAGAAATTATGTCGGTTACAATAAAATTAAGGCTTATGTCCCATACCCAGCCGTAAAAGATGTCTTATCGCAACAAGATTGCATGGGTACTAGGGGAAAGTGGGTTTCCAAAATCCAGGAGTATGACTTAGAAATAAAACCCACCAAAATAATAAAGGGACAAGGTTTAGCCCAGATGCTGACCGAGAGCAACCAAGAAGCCATACAAATGGGCGAGAGTGAGCAAATAAACGTGATGGTCAACGAACTAGAGCATGATGAGTGGTATTTTGATATCGTCCACTATCAAAGAACTTGTCTTGCCCCGATCACCTAATAGACTACAAAAGAAGGGCTTTGAGATTAAAAGCTATGAAATACTGCTTGACTGAAGATGGACTTGGGTGGAGGGATCTTGACGGGGTTATACTTAGATGTGTGAACAAAGAAGAGGCAAAGAAGCTATTGGAAGAATTGCACTCTGGGTACTGTGGTGGACACTTTGCAACTCGTACTACTGCCCACAAGATCCTGAGGGCCGGGTATTACTGGCCAACACTTTTTTCCGATACCCACCAGCATGTCCGATCTTGCTAGCCCTGCTAGTACTTCTCCGGTAAACCAAAACTAACCAAAACTCCCAGTGCAACCCTTGGAACCCGTAGTGATAGAAGCACCTTTTCAGCAGTGGGGTTTGGACTTTGTTGGGGAGTTTAAGGACAATTCAAGTAATGGCTATCGATGGATCCTAACAGCTACAGACTATTTCACTAGATGGGTCGAATCTATTCCTACAAAAAAGGCCACCGAAGAAGTAGTCATGAATTTGCTGGAAGACCGAATCATAACTAGGTTCGATGTCCCTTCCAAGATCACTACAGACAATGCCAAAGCTTTCAGCTCATATGCTCTGGTAGAATTTTGCTTCAAATATGGCATTATCCTATCCCACTCCTCCAACTATTACCCACAAGGGAATGAATTAGCAGAATCAACCAACAAAAACCTCATGAATATTTTAAAGAAGGTTGTGGGGGAAAATATGAAGTCCTGGGATAGCAAAATAAAGTATGCAGTATGGGTAGACTGAATAACGACAAAAACTTCCACAGGAAAAACTCCTTTTGAGTTGGTCTATGGACTAGAAGCAAAGCTTCCTGTGAACCTCCAGATTCCTATCCTCCGTTTCGCTCAACAATACGCTACAGATACAGAAGCAATCCAAGGAAGGATCAATCAGCTAATAGAGCTAGATGAGACTAGGAGGAATGCTTTTGGTCAGATGGAAAGAAATCAGGAGAAGATAAAAAACACCTTTGACCATAAAGCTAAGGAAAGAAACTTCATTGAAGGAGATCTCGTATTGCTATGGGATAAGAGAAGGGAGAAACCTGGTATGCACAAAAAGTTTGACAGTTTATGGACTGACCCTTATAGAATCATGAGTTGTGCAGGTACGAACTCTTTCAATCTAGAGACCATGGAGGGAGAGGCCCTGAAGCTGCCAGTAAATGCTTTACATATCAAGCGTTACTACCCACCGACGACCTGACTTCACAGGTAAGTACAGGTAAGTAGGCATTTTGCACTCGTGTATATATCATTTGCATTGCATGTTAGTTTGCTTTTATATTCACACTTATTGATTGTTTTCTCTCTCTCTCTCTCTCTCTCTATATATATATATATATGTATGTTGGGGTGGCATTACCACCCCAATTTTGCTACTGATACTTCTTTCGAGATCGAGCAGGTCTGCAGGTTATGCCAGAGATGCTGAGGTTCTCATGCGCTCTACGGTGAGCACATGTCCCTGAGTTGGAGCCAGATGTTATCCCCACTTTTTAGGGATAACTAGGAGATCATGTCTCGAGGCCCACAGGTCCTAGACATGGAGTACCGAGAGCAGGATTGACCTGAGCATAGCCCTGGAGGGCCCACCCTTTCCTTCTTCCATCATCCTTGTCTTGTCTGCAGCAGTAGCATCCATCACCATCGGCTTGGTCCTGTATCTGTAAGAGTTCTTGCTCCATGAGGTAATTGGTCCAGGTATCATGGTATGTGTCACTTTTGATCATTAAAACCTTTAAATATATGCATCTGATTCCTTTTATTTCTAACAACTGCTTGGACCTTACATTTGCCCACTTGACCATGTTTGGGGGGGATTGACAGGGTGTCCTAGCAAGCCTTTGTCCATAGGTTTTGGTTTGCCACTTGGGGGGACTTCTGAAAGGCCATCGTCCGCTCCCATCATAAAACCAATATTTCATCTTGTTTCCCACTCACTTGTCCCACTCCCCTTGTCCGAGCATTGGGTTGACCTTTCTTTAGGATTGCACCTTGTCTCATGGGAAGAAGGGGCTAAAGGCCCAGAAGGTAAAAGCAAGCTGGTAAGAGATAAAAGCCTAAAAATAAAACCTCGAGATGCTTCGCCCAGGGATCCCTGAGAAAGCAATAAAAGGCTTCTCAGCAAGAAACTAGAGGGACCCGGAAGAAAATAATAAAACAAGACCTAGTCAAAGGATAGGGGGTCTCATCACGAGCCAGCCTATTAGGTCCATGAGTACCTAGCAGTATGACATTGCCACCAGCTGGTTACCACGCCAGGGCAGTGACTCTTGGTTGCATGGCCAAGGGAAAGGGGGTCTCAGCACGAGCCAACCTTTCATTTCTGTGAAAGTACTTGTGGGTAACGCTGCCACCACTAGTCACCACACCAGGGTAGTGTCCCCCGATTAGCTCTTGAACAAAAATAAAAAGAAAAGCAATAAAAGAATAAAAGATTAAAGGCAAGAATGGACTTGGAAAGAGTGCATCTATGACAGGTACAACTCGCCTTCTACAGAGGCACCCACAGATAACACATTGCATCCTTGGCCCTCACTGCACCCACATGCTTGGACTTCCCTTAACCACATCACCCACTCACATGGTTTTGATGAGGTTTTCTTCTGGGAACTCACCTTTTTTGATGGACACTAGCCCAATAGAACGTTTTGTCTTTTCCTCCAGATTTGTATAGAAGGCTTGTGTAATGTCTTTGAGCTATTGGCAGATGTATTAGGGATTTTATGCATATGTTTAATAATATTAATGATGAAATGTGATTGACATTGCTATGATCCCTGTGACTGATGATGTGCAGGACCATGCCCTACGGACATGTATCATTTGGACCGGTACACATGGGGAGATGATCAGTTCGGACCTCCATTGGGCTGAAGAGCCCACCAGGTGGATGCTGAGACCCCATCGGGGGGTAGAGACAGGGCAGAGGATGATCGGAGACTTTGCACCAGAGAAGAAGAGAATGTTCCACCAGAGGCACCCCGACACTGCTTGGCCTAGGGGGATTGACCCACTTTCAGAGGGACGTTGGCTCTAGATGGCCCAGGACGTCACCAGGAGGCTTATGACGTCATCATGAGCATGTTGGCAGATGGACAGGGCAGTTGGCACATGTGGCAGCTTGGAGGAGCCCAATGAGGGCTAACATCTTGCTTCAGGAGGCTACATTTGCCTTGATAGGGGCTAATGTCACCCTAGGAAGGGGTGACGTCTTACGTTTTTGCTTGATTAGGGTTTTAGTCTAGCATTTAATGTAAAAACAGTATTTTGATATTATGGCCTTGTCGGCCTTTTTATGACCTAAAAAAGTAAATTAGGTCATTGATACAGTATATATTGAGGATTTTGATTTTCATTTTATCATCACAACTCATTCACTCCATAAGGAGGACTGAAATTTGCACCCTCTCTTGGGTATTTGGCTGGATTAAGTGATGCGCACTTGTTGAAGGAAGTGATTTTTGGCATTTATGGTGTTTCTCTTGAAGGAAGGTGTTACAACTAGGGTTTGCATGGTTATTTCTTGATGAATCGTAAGTATTTTTCTGCAAAACTTCTTGAATGAATGGTTGTGGTTTAATTTCTTGCACGTGTTTATGAATTTTGCTGAATCAAAACCCTAGGGGACAAGCACACAAATAGGTCCTTGTCTCATGTCCCCTGATAGAGAAACTTTCAGCCATTGAAGAAGGAAGAAATAGCCTAGCCGTAGCTACACTCCTATTTCTTCTTCCTCTTTGCTAGCCGCACCAATTGAAAGCCAAGAAGAGTGAGATGTCCCTGGCCTAGGTCTACTACACTAGGGCCGTACTCTTTCTAGGGTTTGCTGAAAGGCCTTGCTATAGCAACACCTCACCTCATCAAACCCTCTTGTTTTGGTTATATTTTTATTCTTGAGCTAGTTGTTTTGCCGGAAAGGAGGAGAGAGCACGAGGCCTTGCTTTAGCAACACCGGAGTGAGCCTCTCTCCCCTAGGGTTTTGATTTTGAGGCCTTGCCTTTGCAACACCTCAAAACTCTTCCCTCTAGTCCTTGAAATCTTGCCTCCTTCAACTCTTGTGTCCTTCACTTATGACTCCATTAAACCCTAGGGCACTGATTTGAAAGTCCTCTAACGTTGAAGCGAAGCTGATCAAACAACTCTCTAAATACTTTAAATTTTAAACCCTAACCTACTAAGCCTAAGTTGCTGACATCATCATTGGTTATTTCATCTTTAATGCAACAACGTTTTGTTTTATAAGCAATTGAATGGTGATTTAGGCATTGAATGAAATAAAGTGTTGATTGGTTGTATTAAATGCTACATCGTTCCAATATTTATTGGTGAAGTGACTTTATTTTCATTGCTATATTGATAAACATTGACTTCGTCAATATTTATTGCCATATTGCTTATATATATTTATCAGATAGTCTTGTGAAGTACTAACCCATTGAAATATAGCTTGCATATATCAGTTTGTTGTTGTTTTGTTCCAAGCAGGTGTTCTTCATTGGGGATTTACTTCATTATTGGTTGTTTAGCCGGGACTATCTTTTTGGGTGGTGACTTGTGAAGGGGGAAAATCTTATCTTTGTCTCATTAGCCTTTTGCCTCTTCAAAACCCCAGGTCACCGGGGACGTCTCCCCTGGGCCTCACCTCCCTAAAGAGAAAGAACCATCCCATTGTGGTGACATTGGGTGGGATTGGTTCCTGTTACGCCAGTTTGGCCTTCAAACCTCAAGCTTTTATCCGTTCTACAAACTGTGTGATAACAGTGACCTTGAGGGAGAAATTGATGGACATCTATGTGTTTCTCAGAGGGAGGCATTGTCAGGTAGCATTGTGTAAGGCCCTCAATTAAAGGAGATGCACACCGGCATCAGATGCTGAGGGTGCAACAGGGGCATCTCTCAACATTTCTATAGTGGCAGTGCTAGATGGTGAACTCTTGTGAAGGGATACTAGCGTATCGGGTGGTGCTTTCAGAGTTGAAATTGCTACATGTGGCAAGACTGGTTCCCAGTTTGGATCATTTTGGTTTGGTTCTTCCGGCTAATGGCTGCTTTTTGGTACCTGGCTCTTGTTTTGTCAATCTTGCTATAAGCAGTGCTTTATGTATAGTGTCAGACATCATGTAACAGCATAATCTGTCTTTTGTACTTTTGGTTTTTTGATTAAAAATATTAAATTCACAGAAATCTTTAAGATGAGTGCAATTCCATGATCATAAGCATTCTGATTTATAAATATTGACATACATTCAGATTATTGCATGGTCTTGGGATTCTATAAATGTGAAATTTATGGAAAAAGAAGAAATTTATCCGCTTTTGAGAATATCAATACACTGTAGCTTGTGTCATATGGTAGGTATGCGTGTTTTCTGTTTTTCTTCACTCATTATTTTCATGTTTTGCTTGTGTTTCTCAAGTGCTATCCGTAGCTTGATAATGTTTGTAGGCATTATGGTTTTTGCAAGCAATTCTGTTATTTTTTAAAAATACGTTTTTTTATCCAGATACAATGACAAACTTTACAAATTGCTAGGGCATTGGTATGCATTCTTATGTGTTTTCATGATGCGCAAGATACATGGTTGCTCTTCTCACTTCATCTTTCGTTTGTGCAACTTTCTTGTTAAGAAGGAACCTTCCACCCAGTACAAGGTTTCTCTTTTTACTCCATTTTCAACTGTAATGTGATGAATGCATCCCAGTGTTACCAACATCGTGTTGGCGAAAATATCACAGAGGGTCCAAAAACGAAAATATTGGCAACATCGGGGAAAATATCGGAAAATGTCGTAAGAATGAAAAAAATACAAAAATATTCATTTTGTTTTTCAATTTTTAAAATATCTAAAGCATCAACAACATCAAATAAATTCATTTCCACATAAATATGAAAAGAAAACTGATATATAAGATGTATAAGTTTTCTTGTAAACTTGAATACATCACAGATCAACACTGAATCATGTCCTGACTCTAAAGCCTCAAAATATCATAAAAAAATATAATAAATGTATCTAATCATCACGAGTCATCTACAATGAAATCGGATAAATAAATTAACGATTCCCTCTGCCCCTTTTACGACAAAGTTGATGGCTCTAGAAATGGATTTTCCTTTAGAGGAAGAAGGCCATTGGACTTTGATGTCCTGTAGAAAAAGCAAGAGCTAGACTCTGGTGTCCTCTACTGGTGCTACTGCCAAGTACAACTCGCTCTATCCGAGTCCGTGAAGATATATTCATGTGCATCCATATGAGTCCAAACCATTATACAAAAATATGCAAAGTTTCTCATGTAAATAGCAAGGGTGGATATAACCAAAATCTCACCGAGTGCAATCCATCTCTGAACCAAAATACATCAACAAAGAGGCTGTAAATGGCCTCTAGAGTCCAAAAAAAATCATGCTACAACAAATAACTACATATCATCAAAATCATTGCCTATGTTAGGATCCTCATCATCAGTGTCACCCTCTAAGCATTAAATAAGATAGAAAAAGCTTAACATGCCTAATAAGTGATTTTACTTGACTGAAAGGTACATTTTTACTAGGCTCATGAAAGAAGAGTTCAACAATCAATGCCACCAACATTGAGGTACATAGAGGGCTTAGTGCTCTTGACTAAATGCAGTTCCATACTCTCTGTAATATTCCGACTAAATTTTATTTTTATTTTTTCCTTTGTTTTCCCACAGATATTTATACAAACAGTTTGCGCACATGTAATTGTTTTATAGTGAGAATAGGCAATAACACAATAACAACACTATGATACCAGAACAGTAAGATATCTCCACAAATCTGATGTCTTCCCTTTTTATTTAATTCAAACAGAACATTGGCATAGTATATCAGATGTCAAACTGATAGAGAATTAATAAATCTGACCTCATACATTGGCTATTACAGAACTGGAATGTTGAGAAGAATGTCTGCTGTAGAGTGTATTTGGCTGCTGTAGAATGTTATTGAGCTGAATCAGCCCCTCTCCACTGTCTATAATGCTGGATCTGTTAAATTATGAGTTTGATTTCTTTTGCGGATTAATTCTTTTATTTTCTTCAACACTTTGATTCCAACTTAATACACTTCAACAATACCAAATCATAATCGAATAGCAATAACTATGTAGATGAGTAAGCGTGCACATCAACAACACATATACCCTGGGGAAACCCTGTACAGGGAGGAAAACCCCAGCAAATGATATTCCTTTATTGCATTAATAATGTAAGATCACTTACAAATATCCACCATGACTGTTCTGCTCTTAAAGAGCTTGCCAAGATGACTTTGACCTGACAAAGACCTAAAAGACCTTGCTGAAATGCACCTCTGATATGCTGCCTCTATTGTTGATATACAACACTGATATGCTGCTTTGGTATGCTGCCTCTTTATCACTGATATGTGTCTCTATTGCTTCACCCTTAACCTGCATATCAAACTGTGTTGAAGAGAGGGTCCTGTTTGCATGAGTTAATCATAACTCAACTTCGTACTTTAGTTTGAACATAGAACTAGACTTGAGACTGGTTACAACTCAACATTACACTTTAGTTTGAAAATAGAACTAGACTTGAGACTGGTATGCTTTAGTTCGAAAATAGAACTAGACTTAAGACTTCAGTTGCAACTAAACATTACACTTTAGTTCTAAAATAGAACTAGACTTAAGACTTCAGTTGCAACTCAACATTACACTTTAGTTCGAAAATAAAACTAGACTTGAGACTGGTATGCTTTAGTTCGAAAATAGAACTAGACTTGAGACTGGT
>ML828225.1:60101-76816 GCA_009831015.1 Picea engelmannii
TCACATCAAATGATCAAAATAAATGTATCTCATGAGATGAATCATCATGAGGCATCTAGATACTAAATAGTACATGATAAAATGAAAATGATAGATCATAGGAATCCAAAATTCAAATCATTGATTCCCTCTCTGTCATGTTGCTGCTGCTCTAGCCCTCTTATTAGCCATATCAATGAGTGATTGGTTTGCAATACGCATAATTTCCGCAGTACTGTTTGGACAAGGATCCACATCAATCCTAGGGGTTTTGGCAAGGCGGTATTTCAAGCGGCTAATTCCTCCAAAAATCTTTTTGCCGCAAAGATTGCATGTCAATACTTGTCTATTGGGAAGTTGCACTGGTTCACCATACACCCACATTGGATCCAAATCATCCAATGCCTTCGGCATTTTCTTTAGATGAAAATATTAAACCTATGGCACAAAAAAATAAAAAAATAAACACACGATAATGCAAAGGTTAAATAATAAGAGATAGATGAATTAGAATGATTGAATCTTCCATTCAAAAACAACAAGAAGAGGCACATTGCAAACCCTAGCCTAACTCAAAAAACAAAGTTCAAATCTTCAAGTTCAAACTTCAAACAAATGAAAGAAAAACGTTTTTTATCATACCTGGAAATCTTGATCTCAACGCTGGCGCTAATGGAAGCAAGATCCTTGGCTTTCTCCTCCTTGGATAGATGCACAATGGCTTCCCTCACACCTCTCTAGCTCTCTCACACTTCACAAATGAAACAATGACAAAAAAAAAACAGACCCGCGGCCTCTAAAACCCCTCACGCGCACTTTTTTTTCGTGGGTTTTCTCAACAGGGCGACACATTGCATCGACCCATGACACATTGGCCATTTCTCGCGAGATGATGAAAGTGTCGCGACACTTTCATTGTGTCGGATGTGTCGCGAAATTTTGTTAAGAAAATTTCGGGAGGGTGAAAATGTCGACGACATTTCCGAAATATCGAAGATATATTCAACAGTGGTCTATACAACTATGTTGATGCTACTAGGTGAATGGTATGTTTTTGCTCAAGACCATTACCTGTAATACCTCCCTAGCTAGGAGGGAGTGTTGATATTATGGTAGTTGCGGGAGGTATTTACCTCCAAGTGTAAACGTAACGAGAATAGAATATTCCGGGAAGCAAGAAGAAACCCTAATGAGTTGACTAATAACACTAGAAGAGAAGTCGGCTCAAGAGGATAATTTGTATTAGGTTATTAGCCTCCAAGAGAAGAAGTTGGCCACAAGAAATATTATATACTAAGTAAATAGGCACCCAAAATGAGAAGTCGGCCCAGGCAGTTAGCCAGAATTAGTATAAATACAGGAGGCCAATCTTCATTCTGGCAGGCATTCTCAGAACTGCAAAGCTCACTTGTGCGCACTACAGTTAGCCAGTTTGTGCGCAAGTTTGGAGGAGAAGTTGTCGTTGCAGTTGCTACAGCTAGCAGATTACATTTTGGCTTGGACTATCTCTTGGTTATGGTTTGGACTATCTGATCAGCTCTTGTTTGGTGCGCTATCCTTGGATAAAGGTGTGCTACCCTTTGTTTGGCTATCTAGCCTAGGGTTTGCTTTCGGAGTGATTCTCTATCAAGGTTAAGGTGCTCGGAGGGTGGCTTCGGCCTATGGTTGGGTGACAATAGTGATATTGTCTATGGTAAAACAAGCACATCCATCATATTCTAACAATTAGATCTCAATCATTGATCACTTTGGAGAAGATCTAGGGTTTGGACTTAGGGTTAACTCAATGTAATAAAAGGCAACCTAAGTGAGAGGAGGAGACACAGTGATGGTACACAAAGAGTGAGTGAGCACTTAGGTGTGCAAGGGCAGGGGTCGAGGAAAGGCAGCAAGAAGATAACAGCCATGAGGGCTAGGCTATTGTTGCAGCGTATTTCACAGAAGGGCCATTATCCCAGGACGAGAGCCCTGATTTTATATAAATAAATCATCACAGATATGGTTTCCCACATGTGTTTTTCTAGGGGTTTTACCCAAATACCTTATGCAATGTGCGATTGGTTTTTGTTTTAATGCTTCCGCTTATGTTTTGTTGGATAACCTAGCTATGATATTATTCAGTAAAATCTGTTTTTGCGTGGAATTAATACCCTGGTACTAGGTTCAGAAAATCAACATGGCATGAAAGCCAAGACTCTGAGGAAACCAAGTTGCACTAAAGATCGAGATTTATTTGCAGCTGCAGGGGTAAAGTGAAAAACAAAAAAAGAGAAGAAGTTTGTACAGACCGTACGTACGTACACCGTCATAGGATCTGTACAGGTTAGCCACCGATGCTGCAGAGTAGATCCGAGTGTGCAGAAAACGAATCGTGTGACTGTTGTATGTGTGGCAGAGCAGCCGCGTAAGGAAAGACTGTTGTAGATTGGAGATCTGATCGTAGTGAGCAGAGGTCGTGTGGCTTGGGAGTGGGCTATTGAATTGGCTACTAGAGATCCACGAGAGCTACACTGAGATCGTGAGCTGAGGTAAACAGGGACTGAAAGACCGTTGCACAGATCCAGAAGGTTGTGGTTGTTACTGCAGCGTGGAGGAAGGGTTGAGTGTTAGAAGTCGACAGCAACGGACCAGCACCGAATGCAACAATTGGTTGCGGGCTAAGAAAGGGGCCAGCAAGGAAATCGGCCAAGTGGAGGCAGTCGTCATTTGCTACAGCCACCAAAATCAGAGAGGAAGGCAACGTGGAAGCTAGATTTGGTGGGGTCGTCAGTTGGGTGAGAGATCCAACAGATCAGCGTGAGAGAGGGGCGGGTTGAGGAGCAGCGAGCCTAGCCCACAGCTGGCATGAGGAAATCTGCGGGTTGGCAGAGGAGTTATGGCTAGGAGAGGTGGTTACATGAATCGCCGGCAAGGAGTGTTGGAGCAATATTGTGAATGAGTGTTGATATCTGCAAGGAGTCATTGAAGAGAGAAGCATGCACAGGCTGATTGTGGGTGTTGCAACTATGTGGAGGATAGGCCGGCAGGGCAACGTGAGTTAGTCGCCGCAAAACCAGTCGTCGACTAGGTCGGGTGGTAGGTAGAGATGAAAATAAAAGGAGAGCGGATGGCTGCAACGCGTGGAGTGGGCACGGACTGGTGTGTGCAAAAGGGTAGCGGGCTGGAGATAGGCAGTCCTTGGTTGCAAGAACAACCGCCCAGAATAGACACTCGGTCGGCCACAGTGTGGGCAGAACCAGCAGAGGCCACAGAGGGCCACTAACAATGCCAGCCAAGCCCAAGAAGTCGTCGGGCAGCGCTTGGGTAACAGGTAGAAGCCCCGGGCAGCGGGGAGGCAGTCTGGGCAGCAAGCTATAGTCGGACAATGCCCGGAAAAGATCCGAGCAGCCCAGAAAAAGACCCGGGCAGGTTCAGGCAGCAGGACCCGGGCAGCCAGTAAAAGGTCTTCGAAGACAGGTCCAAGTGAGATGGAAGGGTTAGCTTTCGTGTCAGAGGGAGCAACCAATTGGGTGGATTAGAGACTAGACATGGTAGTAGATCAGATAGCGAAGACAAAGTCACTTCCAAAGAGTGGAAGGACCTTCCTCTCTAAGAGGGAGTGTTGATGTATTTAGCATCGGACAGGTACTTCCACGTGGGTTTGTGTCAACATGTGGGAGTCGTCCTTGTAACCTCTCAGAGAACTATAGGAAGTTCGCTTTATGAGTCATTAATTAAAGTGAATGACCTTTTAATTAGTAAGTTAAATGCCTAAGTTATTTGGCATTAGTAACTTAAGTGAGTTGATTAAGTCCTAACCGTCAGATCTAAAGTGAACGGGAGATTAGATCTCAGCCATTGATCACTTTGGAGAAGATCTAGGGTTTTAGACTTAGGGTTAACTCAATGTAATAAAAAGCAACCTAAGTGAGAGGAGACACAGTGATGGTACACAAAGAATGAGTGAGCACTCAGGTGTGCAGAGGCAAGGGCCAAGGAAAGACAGCAAGGAGATAGCAGCCAGGAGGGCTAGGCTATTGTTGCAATGTATTTCTCAGAAGGGCCATTATCCCAGGATGGGAGCCCTAATTTTATATAAATAAAATCATCAAAGATATGGTTTTGTCGCAAGGGTTTTTCTAGGGGTTTTACCTTAATATCTTGTGCAATGTGTGATTGGTTTATGTTTTAATGCTTCCGCTTATGTTTCTTTGAATACCTAGATTTGATATTATTCAATAAAATATGTTTTTGCTTGGAATTAATACCCTTGTGCTAGGTTCAGAAAATCAACAGACATGAGACCTCTTATCTCTCCCCCAAAGTTGGGGGAGGTCACAAGTTCAAGTCTCTTGATCCCCTTGTGGTTAGGCTCTGTAATCAAGGTCAACGGTTTACCCCGTCTACCATCCATGGATCATGGGGAAGTACTCGAAGGGTTTTCTACGAGGGTTTCCTTCGAAAAAAAAATTATATGTATATAATGTGTCCCCACATGTTGCATGTCAAGGGTTACATGTCCCATGTCAAAGACTTGAATCCTTGTGTCCATGTGTCCTCGTGTTCTAGTGTCATGTGACATAGGTTGAAACTTGCTTTGCTCAAGCCTTGTTCATCTAGGTCTGAAATAAAATGCAATAAATACTCTACCTGCAAAGCATATGCCACATAAAGGATATATAAAACTGAGACAATTCTCCTAAGGGTTTGATATGCAAGGAAAAATTTGTGTGGTGTATAATCTTAGATCTCATTTATTTCCAATGATCCTATAATGAAGAAAGGTGTACCTTTAAGTCCTATTTTAATCATGAGAGCAAGAAACTCTAAATAGAATCCCCATGGGGTTGTTTTGAGACTAGACCATAGTTACAAAACTCGGTTCGATGAAACACTCAGGGAGGCCATAAAGTAAGGGTTCAACTCGCACTCAGCAAAAACTGTGGAAAAGCTCGACTAATTTTTCGAAGCAAAATGGCAATCTTTATATGTTTGGGTTATATAAACATCTGATGAGGCCCACGGAGATTTTCATCAAGCTCACAAGTCAAACTCGACGAGACTCACATGTCAGACTTTGACTTGCGAGTACTTATGATTCAAACTAACTACCCCCAAGTCCCCAACTCAAACTTGCAAGCATCAACTTTGACTCACTAGATATTCAACTTGGCCCATTTTTGGGCCACACACTGAGTTTGACTTGGGAGTACTCAGCAACTAAACCAAGTTTTGTAACAAGGCCAAACTCTTAAGGTTGCAAATAATTCTAATAGTTGGGAACATAATAATGAACATACATATAGTTCTTAAAGTCATCCAATTATGTTTGTTCTACCCATCATATTTTCTATGTAGTACTACTAGAGGAACGTTGTGATACATAATATTTCTCATGGAGGATTCCACCTTTGTCAAAACCCTGCTTTCTTGGCTGTCTCATTTTGCTCTTGCACTTGATTTTTAAATCCTTGAGCTTTCAACCTTTAGCAGGAAATTGTTAGTAGTGCAGGGACTATGTCCCAAATACTCGATGAATTGTTGACAATTCAAGGAACAAATCACCAAAACTTGATCACACCCACGAGATAATCAACCTTTATATGAGTGCTCTAGAGTCTAAACCTTTAAAGCTGATCAATAACATTACATGGAGTAATATTGCTTTTCCATGTTTTTGTATGAAAAATGGTGCTACCTTTCTCAAGATTTCCACGAGTAATAGAATGAGAAAAGAAGAGGTTCAACACCCTTAAGTATACTAGAAGCCCAATAGATGTTCCACATGAATGCATGTTTAAGTAATGACAAATCCCAAGTGAAGTTATAAGCTAAGAAACAAGACACATTGGATAGGGCTTATGCACCCTGAATCTATGTATCAAACATGTGGAATGTGGACATGCTAGTCCTAAGTGTGAGACATGTGATCTATACCGAAGGCGTGTTCCACACATGTTGGACACTTAGGTCATGTTATCATAGGATTTGTACTTGTGCAAAGCCCAACACAAGTCCCCCAAATCTGCGTAACTATGGAAAATCCTATCATTGTCACCTTAGTAAGAATTTCCCCCGTTTTAGTGATGGAAGAGGTCCACCACAGGGGGAGGCCTCCCTGGTGACCTCAAGGAATCAAAGTAGTAAGTAAAGCAGCCAAGCCTACCGCCCCCTCTCTTGATCACCTAAAGATTAGTCTAGGTCAAGGGAAACTAAGAGGTATAAGGATGTTTGAGTACCTGCCCGAAACAAGAACAATTTATAGCATATATGTGATGATTTCCAAGTACAGACATGCAATTAATACCTCATATGACACTAGACAATGAAAATTGCAATGGCTGGTACAAATTTGCAGCAGTACAACAATCTTATAACAGCAATATGAATTTGCAACAGCAGCAAATTAAAGAGCTTAGAATCTCAACAATTGACCAAGAAAATTAAGCATACATCACATAGAACATTATCCAATTGCTTGAGAGAAATTTTGAGCAAGTTAAACCACCTTTACAAGAGTGTATGCAGCAAATTAGAGTGTATTAAGATGGCTGTAGCAAACTTTTGCGATGGCAGCAAGTTTGCTAGTGACTTAATGAGTGTTAGTGTTAGCAAAATCAGTAGAAAGCTTGAGAGGATTGAAAGAGAGTGTTTGTTGATCAATTTCACCATAAGAGGGCTATAAGATGAGTGCCTTTGAGGGCTATGGAATCTTTATAACAGCAATACAACAATACTTGAAGATTTAACAAGTAGAAACCAAGAGGTGGGGCTTAAACTCTAAGGTGCTAGCACATTAGAGCCTTAGGGTTTAAGCCTTAAAGAGAAGGATTGCTAGAGTGCAAGCACTTTTGGGCTCTAGCAACCTTTTCTCCCTTCTTGATACTTCAACTAGATTAAAATCAATGTCTAGGGATAAAATCTTAAAGTGCTAGTACTTTAGGGCTTTAGGAATCTAACCCTAGCAAGGATTCCTTCACACATTTTGGACAAAATTAACATTGTGAGAGGAGGAAGCACTTATGCTCCTCTCTTAGGGTTTCACCAAGCAAGACATCTAACATGAAAAAGAGAAATCATCATGAAGCATCAATAGCAAAAAGATAAAATTGCAGAAATTTCACTTACTTCACCAAGATAGCATGAGATAAAACCCTAATTGCAGAAATTCCAGCCAAAAATCAGCAAAAGTATCAACAAATTGATCCTCCAAGCAAGTCGCATAAGTGTAGAAGAGAGAGATAGCCAAGTAGGGCGAAAATTTCAGACTTGTTCTCACAAATGGTGAGAAGTTATGATGATATCATGATTCATGATAAAATGAAAATGAGATGGTCCTCTATTTATATGAGGCCATCTAAACCAATTTGTCCACTTAAAATTGTCAACAACAAATCAGAAGAGGGTTGACCCCCTTCATTTGCTTTTACAATTTGCAAAAATGAAAAAAAACATAAAGTAAAACCCTAAAAAAGTGACGTCATGCCCTAGGAGGGTGATGTAGGGCTGAAAAGTGAGACGTCGAGCCTCATGAGGAGAGCATTGGGCCTCCAAAGGCCATGTGTCATGCTCTCAAGTGCAAAGGTGCCATGCCATGTGTATCCTCCTATCAAACCACCTCCGGAACCATCTCATCCATCAAACCTTAGCCCCCAAGATGACATCAAGGGCAAGGGTGACGTCCTAGGCCTCCAAAGGCCACATCCAAGTGTAGAAAGTGATGTCATGTGTGGTTCCTCATCCTCCATCAGGCAAGGTCCTACAAAGAAAAACAAGTACGCCCTCCAAGTGTCCACGAGTCATATGAATCATGCCAAGTAATTCACATTTAATAAAAGAACCACCCAAACAAGTGCATTAAATCCCCCCTTTTCAAATTAAACAAATGCTCCAAATTTAGGTATGGGAGGGGTGTCATGGTGCCCTATTGGGTAGGCCAATCCCCAAGCCAAGGAATGTTTCCCAAGAAGACCTTATCTAGATCATGTAATGAGCATGAGGTGGATTGGGGAAAGACACTTGGGCATGGGGTTCTCAACATATCAAGGGTTCATATTGTCTCATTTATGGGTGCCTTTGTGGATGGTGTGCTACATCCTTGAGTTCCCTTTATTTGTCTCATTTCCAGGCCCTTTGTTTGTCTTTTTATTAAGTCCGAACATTGAGTGCTATGTGCAATGGAAATAAAATAGCACCGCAATGCCACTTGAAGTTAGAACACATTGAGTGTTATGTGCACTGGAAATAAAAGAACACCGCAATGCACTCCCCCATCAAGCGGGACACTTTTTCCTTATTCGTTTTTATTTAAAAGTCCTTTGTTCATTCAGAGAAGCTTTTCATGGATCTCAAGACTTTAGGGCGAGCATTTATGTATGATTTCAGCTACAACACCTCTGGGCCTTTAGCACCTTTTTCCCATGAAATGAGGTACAAACCCTTCTTGGGGTCAATGCACCCGAAAACCCAAAAGATGAAGAAACGGAGGGGAAGAAGTGTGGAAAGAGGTAAGTATGAGTGAGGAATGGTATGATGACCCTTCAAGGAAACACCCAAGTAGCAACACTTTTCCTGAGGGTGACCAACTTACTAGGATACCATGTCAACCACCAAGGTGAAATTAGGCAAAAGATATAATTTCCAAGCAAATGTTCCATAATCAAGAAAGGACTCTTTGTTGCATGCTTAAATGCTTCAAATATTAAAGTGACACTTACGATGAGACTGGACTTGTTACCTCATGAAGCAAGACCTATTGTCTTCTGGGAACCAGGTCGGTGTAGTGGATGTTGCCCTGCTGTCTATGATGATGATGGTGAACTGTGGTGAAGAAGAGGGGCTCTGTGGGCTATGCTATGCATCCAGCTCTCGGTACTCCATGTCTGCTACCTACGAGCCTCGAGACATCATCTCCTTAGTTACCCCTAGGCTAGGGGGGTAACATATGGCTCCTACATGGGGACATGTGCTCGCCATAGAGTGCATGAGAACCTCAGCATCTCCTGGTATGAACTGTTCCTACACAAACTCAAGCAACAGAGAGGAGGAACATCTTCACAAAGGAAGATTGACATGAGCAAAGTTAAGTGCTTTGCATGTCATAAGTTTGGTCATTATGCCGAACAGTGTCCAAACAAGAAGAAAGGCAAGGGTAAAACAGCTACAATTGCATCCGCACAGATGGATAAGTTAGCTGAAAAATTCGATAAGGAATTTTCCCTAGTATCTTGTCTTTCTGGCACCATTACAAGGGGGGTGTGGTTTGTGGGCAGTGGACAATCTAGTCACATGACGAGATCTCGTGATAACTTCACCAGTATGACCAAGGAGCGTCATGATCTTCATGTAAAGCTTGGTGACAACACCAGGTATGCAATAGAGGGCATTGGTAGCATACAATTCCAGTTGGACTCTGGAAGTCTTATGGAGGTGAAGGAAGTTATGTATGTACCTGGGTTGGAGAAGAATTTAGTTTCTGTTTCGACCATGGAGGACAGGGGACTTGAGGTCAGCTTCAAAGGAGGTGAGGTAGTTGTCATGCCGAAAGGGGTTGATCCTAGCATGAGGCTAGTTATAGGCAGCAGAGAGAGTAACTTGTATCTGTTGAGAGGACATCCAATGAAAGCCCTCGTACATAGTAGTGACAGCCAGAGTGAACTTTGACACAAGAGGATGGGACATCTACACTACAGGGCTCTACCGTTGTTACAGGAGATAGTCATTGGTTTTCTGGAGTTCAGTGTGGAGCAAGATGGTGTGTGTAAAGGATGTGCACTTGGCAAGCAGGCCAAGGCAGCATTTCCTAACAGTGAGACCAAGTCCAAGGGAGTGTTGGATTCGGTGCATTCCGATGTATGTGGTCCTATGTCAGTGGAGTCTATCTCGGGGTGTAGTTAATTTGTGACATTTATAGATGACTATTCCAGGAGGACATGGATTTACTTCTTGGAGGCCAAAGATGAGGTCTTCAATCGGTTTCAAGAGTTCAAAGCTCTTATGGAGAACCAGACTAGGAAGAAGATCAAGGTCCTGAGATCAGATGGAGGCGAGTATACCTCCAACGAGTTCGAGGATTTCTGCAAGGTAGCAGGAATCAAGAAAGCGCTGACAATGCCCTACAATCCGCAACAGAATGCAGTGGCGGAGAGGAAGAACTGGACTATAGTCGGAGCAGCCAAAGCCATGATCCATGATCAGGATCTGCCTATGTTCTTATGGGCGGAGGCATGCAATACGGTTGTATACTTACAGAACAGGAGTCCTCACAAGGCAATGGAGGACATGACTCCAAAGGAAGCATTCATAGGAGTGAAACTGGAGGTGAGTCATTTGCGTATCTTCGGTTGTCCATTTTATGTCCACATTCCTTCAATGAAGAGGACTAAATTGGAGCCCTCATCGTAGAAGGGCATTTTTGTTGGATATAGTGAGACTTCAAAGGCCTATTGGGTCTGCATTCCTAGGCAAAGGAAGGTAGCAGTCAACCAGGATGTCAAATTTGAGGAGGGTAGGACCTTTAGGAGGTCACATGACATAGAGCCAGTGGTGGTAGAGGATCGGGAGCAAGAGGCTCTTAAGGTTGAACAGGGACCAACAACACCAGCTACAAGGACACAGCCATCTAATTAGGAGGAGCAAGAGGTTCTTTCGATCTCTACCAATAGGAGGCCGACATGGGCTAAACAGACCTTAAGGGATGCAAAGGAGCATGTGGAGGCTCCTAGCAGGACCTTCAGGGAGACTAGACTAGACCACCTACCAGATTTTCCAGCTATATGGCCTTAATGAGCAGCATCAGTGAGTTTGAGCCTTCTACCTTTGAGGAGGCAGCAAACCAGCACATTTGGAGGGACGCCATGATGGAAGAGTATAGTTCCATCATGAGGAACAATGTGTGGGAGATAGCACCGAGGCCTGAGGGAAAGTCAATGGTCACTTCTCAATGGATCTTAAAGGTCAAGCATGGTGCAAATGGCAGCACTGAGAAGTACAAAGCAAGGTTTGTGGCGAGAGGGTTCTCCCAGAAGGAGGGATTGGACTATGAGGAGACCTTTGCACCGGTCACCATATATGCATCTATTAGGGTAGTTATATCTATTGCCTCAGAGATGGGGTGGAGGATTCATCTGATGGATGTGAAGACTGCCTTCCTCAATGGAGTGATTGAGGAAGAAGTATATGTTGAGCAACCTCAGGGATTTGAGGCGCATGGGAGGGGGTCCCATGTATGCAGATTGAAGAAGGCCTTGTACGGACTTAAGCAGGCACCTCGCGCATGATACTCAAGGATTGATGGGTACCTACTTGGTTTGAGCTTCACTAAAAGTAAGGTGGATCCCAACTTGTATTACACACTTGTTGGAGATGATCCACTCATTTTAGTGTTGTATGTTGATGATCTCTTTCTGACAAGATCAGAGAAGCTCATAAGGTGTGCAAGGAGGACCTTGCTAGGAAGTTCGAGATGAAGGATATTGGATTGATGCACTACTTTTTGGGACTTGAGGTGTGGCAGCAGCCAGGAGAGATTTTCCTTGGGCAGGGCAAGTATGCAGTTGAGATCTTGAAGAAAGTCAATATGGAGGATTACAGGCCGATGTCTACACCTATGATCACTAACTTGAGGAAGCTTAATGCTTCTGAGGATGAGTTAGTGGATCCCACTTAGTACAAGAAGTTGATCGGGTACTTGATGTATCTGTTCAATACCAGGCCGAATATTTGCTTTGCATTGAATACACTAAGCCAGTTTATAGTGGAACCGAGGAGGGTTCATTAGGTGGCAGCAAAGCATGTGTTGCGGTATCTTCGTGGTACGGTGGACTTTGGATTGAGATATCTCAGAGTTGGCGGAGTGCAATTGCAGGTGTACACAGATTCGGACTGGGTAGGGAGTGCAATGGATAGGAAGAGTACTTTTGGATGTTGTTTCAGCTTGGGGTCAGCAGTGATCTCATGGTTTAGCAAATAGCATCACTCGGTGGCACTTAGCTCAGCAAAGGCTGAGTACATGGCAGCGAGTCTAGCGAGTTGTGAGGCCGTTTGCCTTCGCAAGATGCTCACAAGGTTATTTGGTCTTGAGATGGGGCCTACGATGATCCATTGTGATAACCAAAGTTGTATCAAGCTTTCGGAAAATCCAGTGTTTCATGACAGGTCCCAGCATATAGAGATCAAATACCACTTCATCAAAGACAGGTTCCAGATAGGTGCTATGAGATTGAGGTACATATCCACAGGGCAGCAGATAGCAGACATTCTCACCAAGCCTCTTGTGAAAGGGAAATTTGTTTTCTTCAAGGATAAGCTGGGGGTGGTGGAGAATCCCTTCCTTGCGAGGAGGGAGTGTTGATTTCTATAGCTTCGGAAGGTCTTCTACATTGGCTTAGTGTCTTAGCATGTAGAAGAGAAGTCCTCTTTAGGTGGTTGTTTGAGAGGAGCAACTAATATGAGCTCCTTCATAAGTTTAACTTAGGAAAAGTACATTAATTAAATTATTTGATTAATGTAGACTTTGGGCTAAATTTTTCTAAGGATAAATAATTAATTATTTAATTGAATTAGATCTAATCTCCACCGTTGATCTAAGAAGGCTAGGATTTAATCCTAGCCCTCTAGGCTCTATCACTTTGGAGATTAGGAATTTGGCCTATGGAGAAAGTATAAAGTAAACCTAAGGGAGAGGATGAAGACACAATTGAGGAAGCAATTTTCTCAACGAGTAAGAGACTCGAGTGACTAAGGAGAATTGTGAGGGTTTGCAGAGAAGGATCTCAGCGAGATTTTCAGGACAGTCGAGTTGGAAGAGACACTGAGTTTCCTAGGGGGCAATTTCCAGCAGAGAGGTTGAGTTTCCTAGGGACCGATTTCCAACAGAGGGGCCGATTTCCTGAGACTGATTTCCAGTGAGGGCTGAGTTACAGGTTCTCACACAGCGGCATATTTCTCTGTGTATTTTCTCTGTGGGTCTAACCCAGATTTTCAAGATTTAATAAAGTGAAGGAAGATTGTTGTTGGGTGAAAATTTCTCTGCTGTTATGTGTTTGATTTCTCTGGTTATTTCCGCTGCATTTAATTTCTGAGTTAATATACCAGTGTATTTATTTTATCAGCAGTTTTCAGATTTTATTGAGGTAAATAATTTCTGGGTTTTTAATTAAATTGTTGAAGTAAAGAAACCAGATCTGGTATAAGCGATTTAACAGAATATTAGATTGAAGCAAATCCTTTTCTAAAATTGTACTCATGCAATACATCTAATGGTGATTTGCTTGAAGCCCTTTCTGAACTTGTACTTATGCGACACATTTAATGGTGATTCAGCTCGAAGCCATATTGACTTCATGATGCAACACACTAATAAAGTATGCCCCTTCTACTGTCTAGCACAAACACAGCTAAAAATAAACAAAATTTTTAGTATATTACAGGTCAGGCAAAACATGCTACTTTTCTTTAAGTTTATTATTTATATATACCAAGTAATATCTTAGAACACAGAAGTGAAAAAAATCACTTTAAAACTTCACCCACAAAGGCATCACACGTTCACATTGAGGTTGTGACCCAAAAGCAACAGCCGAAAATGAAAATATTAACCTTGCAGTATTGGTCGCCACTCATCCATACTCGTACAGAAAAACAAACAGCAAGTCAATGAGGACTCAAATTGACTTAAATCCATGCAGAAAATCACTTAACAGGCTCAAAACAACCAGCAAATTCACTATGGACTCAAATCCACTTAAATACATGTTGAGAACAACTTAAATAGCCTCAGCCATCTGAAGCTTCTGTAGATCCTTGTTTACCCAGAACTCATACAGGACATGGCTAATGCGTTCACTTTAGAGTGTAATGGCTACCTGGCACAAATTGTTAGAGCATGCTAATTAAGGTAGAATGGTTTTGATAGAATAGATTAATCAGGCCAAGCCAGGGCAGAGGGACTCATTTCCAACCCGAAAGGCAAGGTCAGATTAAATTTTCTTAGAGTCTAGTGGTCAAAACCAACAATGTAGCAGCAGTTCATGCACTCAGCAAAGGCATGGATTTATCTCTTAACAAGAATACAAAGATATGCGTTGTTATGGTGACTCGAGCCTCTACTAACTATTGAGAGGAAAGGGAGCACCCAAGAGCATTTATTCGTAAAGGTTGTATTCAAGCATCCAATCCAAGCTAACCATTCCAATTCCCTTACCTTCACTCATGCCATCTTAAAATTCAACTCAATGGTGGATAATTAGCCAACCATGCGGTTGATTTAGACCCCGGTATGATCAAACTTTATAGAAATTAATAAATAATGACCCCTTATCTGATTTATAGTCACTGATGTACCTGCAAAATTTTGCTTGAACATGAGGAAAAGACAGATGATTCAGCATAAAACCCCCAGAAAGACAGCAAAAGATACCCAAAAGAGAAGTTCAATCATCCGAGACCATACACAAAAATGACTCCTACTGAAACCAACACCTTCTAAAGGAAAATGGCCCAGAGAAAGAGGAGATCATAGGCAGTTATCTTGCTTGATGAAGTAGCAGTCTTGATGTACACAGTGGAGCAGATCTCAGATTAAGTCGCAGACAAGTGGCAATATCAACAATTGGAGTTTAATGAATGACTCAGATTAATTACAGAATTGGGGAAGTTTGACACAAAATTGAGGGGAATAACAGAAAAATGAAGAGAATGGAAGCAAAAATGAAGAGATTTTGAAGAAAAGATGGGGAATGCTCAAGACAGTGAAGGTCATGGAGGGACATATTAGAGACCATGCAGCACTTTTGGGAGCTCCAAATTGGAAGACTCTAACACCTCCTGAGATAGTACGAGGACAAGAGTGTAGACTAGGAGAGTGGCAATGATGGCCTTGAAAGTCAGGATGATATCATTTCCAAGATTTTGCGGTTGGATTCAGTTTGAGGTTGCATTTTAGGGTAAACCGCATGGGTAAATCTTTGTTGTCCTGATGATGGATCGTACTAGCCTGATCCAAAATGTTGACTCTTCTAACAATACCAATGCAGTTCACCCTAAAATCACATCTCAAAACGTCTAGATGATGACAATCGAAGGCCGCACTAGTGACTCTGTGGAGCGAAACGTTGACTCTTATAATAATATCAATGCAGTTTATACTAAAATGCAATCTCAAAAATCCAGGATGATGACGATTGAAGGCCACACCTGTTGATGTTTGTAGCATCGGACAATTACTTCCACATTGGTTTTGTGTCTAACATGTGGAAGTCGTCCTTGATACCTCTCAAGACTTAGGAAATTCACTTTAATTAAGAGATTATTATAGTGAATGTACTTTTCTAATTAATGGAGTTTAATTTAATTAAATGCCTAAGAATTTGGCATTAGTGAATTAAATTAAATCCTAGCCATTAGATCATAAAGTGAAGGTGAGATCTAGTCTCAGCCATTGATCCCTTTGGAGATCTAGGGTTTTGGATTTAGGGTAAACTTGAGATTATAAAAGGAAGCCTAAGTGAGAGGAAGAGACACACACAGAGTGAGATAGGAGATCTCATTGAATTGGGTGGAGAAGGACTTTCATCTAAGTGGGCAGGGGCAGGTCCGAGGAAAGGAGCAAAGGGGCAGCAAAGGAAGTAGCAGCCAGCAAGATCGAAGGACAAATCTTGAGGTGATAGGCTAGGCTATTTGTTGTTTTGTATCTTTCTCAGGTGGGCCTGTTGTCCCCTGGCCTAGGGATAACTAAGGAGATTATGTCACGAGGCCCACAGGTCCTAGACATGTAGTACCGAGAGCCATATTGACTTGAGCTTGGCCCTGACTTGAGCTTGGCCCTGGAGGGCCCATCCTTCTTCTTCAGCGCCTCCATCTTGTTGATATTATGGTAGCTGCGAGAGGTATTTACCTCCACATGTAACCCTGACGAGAATAAAATATTCTGGGAAGCAAGAAGAAACCCTAAAGCATTAAACCTAACCCTAGAAGACAAGTCGGCTCAAGGAAATAATTAATATTAAGTATTTAGCATCTAGAATGAGAAGTCGGCCCAAACAGCTCAAGAAAACAGTATAAATACAAGTAGCCAAACCTCATTTTGTACCAGACAACTCGAAATTTCAGCTGGGAAGAGGTGCGCACTGCAGAAACTGGGCAAGTGCGCAAGTCTGGGGAGCAGTTGCTGCAATCTGTATTTTTGGTTTAGGCTCGGACTTTCTATTGGTTGTGGTTGGACTTTCTGATCAGTCTTGGTTATCTTTATGCATTAGTCATGGTTGGCTACTGGTTTTCTTCCAGAATCATTCTCTCTCAAGGTTAAGGTGCTCTGGGGTGGCTTCGGCCTATGGTTGGGTGACAATATTGTTATATTGTCTATGGTTAAACGAGCACATTCATTACTTTCTAACAAGTTATGGGCCCACACTATCTTCGGGCAGTCTAACCGTTGGAAGATAGATTGGGAGGATTTGCTCAGTTGTAGTTGCGGTTGCAACCAGTTTTTGTTGCAGCAACGAAACCCTAACCCTCTTGTTGAGACACCTTAAGTAAAGAGATTGACCTAGTTTTTTGATAGCCTAGTGTGCCCTATCCTAGCGCACCTCCTGGTATTCTCAGCAAGCCAAGACGTCAAGTTTGAGTTTTTGGTCAAAGTCAAAGGTTGACCAAGTCAAAGCAGTTATGACTTACTCTATGAAGTCAGAAAACAAGTTAGAAGGGGCTTCTAACTTCAAAGCGTGGAAGACAAGGATTGACCTCATCCTTGCCAAGAA
>ML828228.1:0-15202 GCA_009831015.1 Picea engelmannii
ATGATAAGACAATAATGAGTCATCTATACATTTTTCCAACAATGCATCATATACCAATGGAACCACATTGATCCATCTTCATCTATGCATTCTCATCAAGGACAATACATATTATATTACATCAATCATCAATCAATCAATCCTTTGACATCAATCAATCACTTGACATAAATCAATGACATCAATCAATCAAACCATTGGCATCAATGACAACATGATCCAACAACTTATAACGTTAATGTTAAAAAAATGATCAGTTATAAGATTTATTCAATCATTTACATTCTAAGTCTCATATTTGATTTTTACATAAATGGAAGTATTTAAGAATATAAACTATTTAATAACTAACATAGATGTGATTTACTTGTATTGTATGTATAATTATGATTTTTTCATAGATGGTATGATCCATATTTTATGAGAAAAATGAAAGGAATATAGATTATTATCAAAACGTGCTTAACACAAAATAAGAGAGATATAGTAAAATTGGTTTCTATTCAATAAGGAAATAAGTTGAAACTGTAAAATGTAGCGGAAAACAAGCTTACTAGAATGGTGGTGGCTTATCTTTGAGAAGATATGTGATGACTGCGCTCATTCACAAGAAGATGATTACAACGAGGCTCTGAAGGCATTTTTACAATAAACATGAATGTCAAAAACCCTATAATTCCAAAAACCTAACCCTAGGAGATGAAGTGCCAAAATTCATGTGGGCCCCGTTTGGGTAAGTTAGTACATCAACTTCCCAGGGTTGTAACTTTTTCATACGATATCCATTTTAGGCAATGATATCTCATTGGAAAGGTCTATTCGAGAACTCCAAATTATAACATTTGACATTGATTCCATCTACATTTTGACTATGGTGAGCCATAAAACACTATTTAGGGCCTCAAAATAGCCCTAGAAGTCAAGGACTCGAAAAATAGGAAAAACATGCCAAAATCAGCCAGTTGGAATAGGTGGGAGGACACCGAAATCCATTTGGATAAATCATAACCGATTAGGAAGCAATGTTATCCATTTCATTGAGTTCCCCCATAAGATGAGGAAATTTCTATTGAATTTGACCCCGAGTGAGCCACTTTCCTTGGTGCAAGAGCTGCCCTGCTTTAACAACTCAATAAAGATGGATCCTTTGTTGGCAAGTGGCCTTGACCTGTTTTTCCACAATATGATCATTGGATTCCTGTTGTGTGCAATCGAGGTTGAGCTATTTTGGTGTCAGTTGTTTTTATACCTCTAAGGTGTCCAATAATAGTGGGAGATAAGGTCGAAGGAGATCCACGTTGAACACTGGGTGCAGGCCAAGGAAAGGAGGAATGTTGAGCTCAAAAGCATTATCACCCAAAACCTTGGTCATGGTGTACGACCTATAACGAAGTGGGCGAAGCTTCTAATGGGGTCCTGTAAGGCATTCTTTCTTCAAGTGAAACCAGACTTTATCGCCCACCTGATACTTATGTGGCACTCGATGTTGATCATGGCATTGCTTGTGTTTATCATTGGACTTCTGTAGGATATCCTAAACCTATTGGAAGATGTGCTAGATCCACTCAATGAATCGAGTGTCTTTTTTATCTTCATTTGGATAAGGAGATGAGTCGATCAAGTTGACTGCAAGGGGTAGTGCAACATCTATGGGACCGAATGGTTGGAATACCAACCCCACCAGAAAGGGGTTTTGGTTGTTTGAGATATGCAGGGCTCGGTTGTAGCTATGCTGGACATAGGGAAGAATCTCATCCCATGTGAAAGGGTTCTTGGAATTATACATGCACAGGATATGCATGATCATTCAATTTACGACCTTGGTTTGGCCATTTGTATGGGGGTGGAAGGTCATGGATTTGGTGAGCTTGGTGTCTAGCAGTGACCAGAGGGTCGACCAGAATGTGTGAGAAATCAACTATCCCAATCTGATACAATGGTTTGTGGGATTCCAAAATGTACCCAGAATCATTCAAAGAAGAGCTTGGGAGTGGTATTTGATGTGATGATCTTCTTGCAGGTGGCCAGAATCACCATCTTATAAAAGTGATCAACAACCACAAAAACACAATGATTTCCTTTCTTGGTGGATGGGAGGCCCGACATGTAGTCCATTGAGATGGATTCCCATGGAATGTTAGAGTAGGAAGAGGGGTGTGCAAGCCATTTTTCTTGGTGGTCGGTCTGGAAATAATGCAGGAAGTGTAGGACCTGGTATACTTGTTGACCTCTTGTCAAAGTTTCGGCTAGTAGAAATGTTTTTGCAGCATTGCCACTATCTTTTCGACACCGAAGTGTCCTACCACTCGACAACTGCATTTACACCCAACATTTGGTAGGTGGTGGCGAAGTCCGGGTCTGTCTCAGAGAGTTTGGGCCATCTAGAGGTTTCATGGACACAAAAGTCTAGCACCATGGTGAGTGCTGCGACTGGCGGTCTGCTGAGGAAATCGATGACGCGATTGGTGGTTCTTGTTTTATACTTGATGTTGAGGTGGAATTGCTGCAAGTATGCAGACCACTTCTGATGATGATCATTCTTTAATTTTCCTTGTGTCTGCATGAACTACAGTGGCTTATGATCAATGTGGATGAATGTCTCCTTCCCATGAATGTAATGTATCAATTGGCAGCATGATTGCACAATGGAATACATGTCTTTGTCATAAGTAGGGTGCTTACGGAGATCATCTGATAGTATCTCTCTATGATAGGTGATGGGTTGGTCATGTTGAGTGAGAACGATTCCCACAACATAGTCTGAATCATCTTTCTCGATCTCAAAGGGTTGGTTTAGGTTCGATAGTGAAAGTATTGGGGCTAAGCATAAGCGTTTCTTAAAATCATAGAACTCTTGTTGTTGGGACTAGATGCACACAAATTTCTCCTTACCACGACCCCTCATTACTTGGCTGAGGGCCCATGCAATATGGGATAATCCCAACACGAACCTGCGGAAGAAATTGGCAAGGCCCAAGAAGCTCCGAAACTCATTTAGTGTGGTTGGGGTTGGCAAATCACGAATAACTTGGATACTGGATGAATCCACATGTATACCATGTTGATGTATCCTAGGTAATGGACCTTTTCCATGTTTAAGGATCATTTTTCCAAGTTGGTGTCTAGCTTGTGCTGCCGCAGGGTGTGTAGAACCTACTAAATATGTTGCAAGTGTTATGCCTAAGTCTTGTTGTAAATGCAAATGTCATCTAGATACACCACTACAAAAGTATTGTTGAATGATCACAGGATATTGTCCATCGTTATCATGAAAGTGGCTGGAGGATTTTTCAAACCAAAAGGCATGAACAACCATTCAAAAATACCTTACCTTGAATTGAAGATGATCTTCCATATATCTGTCTATTCTATCGAGACTTGGTTTCTTATTTTGATTGTATTCAAGACCCGATAATCAATTTTGAATCACCAGGTTCCATATTTCTTATGTACCAACACGATTGGGCTCCCTCAAGGTGATGATATGGGACAAATTTTCCCCTTGTGGAGCATTTCTTGGATTTGCCACTTGATCTCCTCATTCTCTAACAAAGAGCATTGGTAGACTTGCCCATTGGGAAGTGGCACGTCGGGGGTCAGATCGATGAGGTGCTTGACCTTAAAATGCATAGGTACCCTAATAGGCGAGGAGAAGATATTCGAGTATTCTTCCATGAACTTATCCACTTTCTTTTGATGTGTGGGGAGGTTGGTCGCAGAGACCCTGGATGTGATTGTGATATTTTGCTCATTCTGAGAGAGAATCATGAAGAAGACAAACTTCCTCGTATGAGAGATGACCTTCCTACATTGCTTGGAATAGATCAATGAAATACCATTAGCTGGGACTTCCTTGAGTATCTTGTACAATTTCTTGTTCAAAGTAATAATAACACTACAAGGCCTAGACTCATATACAACATGACGTTTCCATAAATATGGTTGTCCCAAAAGAGCATTACAAACTTCAAGAGGGAAAACATCACACAATACCTTGTCTTTGAAGGGCTTTATGTTGTATGACAGGTGACAATTTTGGCTGGCGTGGATGTCTTGTCCTTGGAGGAACCATCTGATGGTGTAGGTTTGTAGGTGCGACATTGTCGAAAGGGCCAGTCGCTTGACAACCTCTGCTGAGATGAGGTTATTCTGGCTACCATTATCAATGATGAAGTGTAGTGGGGTACCATTCACCCACATCTATGAATAAAAAAGGTGCTCACCATCCTCTGGCTCATCTGGTTCACTGAGCAGGAGCTTGGTGGTAGCAACAGTAGCATTGGGTTCTACATCAATGATCCATCTCCCCCTTTCTGGTTCTAACTCAGAGTTGGAACTCGCATTTGGTTCATAGGATTTCACCTCAGTGACCAAAGACTTCTTTGAGTGAAAATTAATAGTGTTATGAAAGGAGCTCTAATGGAAGTCGCACCACTTCCCGATATCTTTATTTGTCTTTTTGGTTTCCTTCTTTTATTGCGGCCTGGACTGGTTGTCTTGAGGTGGTCCTTGTTTTCTTTGTCCTTTGTTCTATGGGTTGGGGCCACCCTTTCCTGGAATGTTTTGTGAGGGGTTCCCAGGTGAAAATTATCGCGTCTTTTGTTTGAGATTCTTCTTGATTCTCACAACATATCGGTAGGCCGCGACCAAGGATGAGATGTCCAAAAACTCCATTTTGGCTTGGATGTATCTATGCATACCACCATGATACTTGAGCACCAAATGTCACTCAAAATATTCGATACCCAACTTGGTGCGCAAGGTATGGAAGATATTTTTGAACTAGGGAACTACTTGGTCTCTTTCCTACCACAGTCTGGTCCATTTTGTGTACATGTCATCATAACTTCCAACATGGTAGTGCTGTTCCTTAATAACATCCCTGAAGGAGTCCCTAGTGACCGTGACTGTAAATAATGAGGGTTCCTTTGTTTCATTCTTCTCATAGAAAGTTTCCCACCAATATTTGACATGGGGAATGACTTTGAGGAGCGCAAAAGTAATATTTTCTCTATTCGAGAAGTTATGAACAGAGAAATACCCTTCTAGAAGATTCAACCATTTTTCTATAGCATCGACGTCTATCTGACCTTCAAATTTAGGAATATCGAAGTTGATTTATACCATGAAGGGTGCGGTACCTCCATTTGAGGAAGATGCATCACCTGTTCATAGCCACCGAAGGATTTGCAAAAAACTATCCATCATCTTGTTCCTCTATTGCGTGAGGGTTTCCTCGAGCAACATTTTGAAGGGATATCTTGTCCCATTGTCTTTCTTTTCTCCCGCCATGAGAGGTGATGCGGATTATTTTTGACACGAAATGAGAGTGGAGATATAATAAAGAAATCTACAGAGATATCTTGGATATCCAATAATATAACAGAAATGTATAAGATATGAAACCATAAACATAGAGATACAGTAATACACAATTTTCTATTATTGAGTTAAAATGTACAAAGACTATAAAAATACAAAGTGAAAGACTCGCTAGAATGGTGTCAACTTATCCCTAAGAAGAGATGCGTCCGCTACTTGAATTTGCAAGAAGATAATTTTATGATGAGGCTCCAAAGGCATTTTTATCATAAATAAAATCCAAAACCCTAACCCAGGAAGATTAAAAGACAACATTTTTGTGGACCCTGTTTTTGGTAGTTTGGTGTATCAACTTCCTGGGGGCGTAACTTTGGCATACGATCTCTGTTTGGGGTGAACAATAGCTTGTTGGAAAGGTATATTTGAGGAGATTAGTTTTAGGGGCTCAATGATAACCTTTGGATATCATTGAGAATATCAATCGTGAAAAAAATTCATTTATGCCCCAGAACTTAAAAACTGCTAAAAATAGTAAATTACCAAAATTGCCAGAAAAATGTTTTGAGCTAGTTGGAAAAGGTGGGTGGCCACTGATATCCACTTGGATCAATCCTCCCTCATTAGGAATAAATTTTCTCCATTGTGTTCAATGCTCGAGGGAGAGGGAAAATCATTTGTTGAATCTACATCTTGACGAGTTGCTTGCCTTGTTGGAGAAGTTGTGTTGCTTAGCTTGTTGAAGGTTGTCAAAGACCTGTGGCTGGAATAGTTGGACCTTTTTAACTAGTCTGGATACATGAGATTCCTGTCTGCATAAGGAATATTTACACTTTGTTTTAATCTTGTCGACCAGATTCTGTTGGATAGAAGGTGCTTGGGACGAGGTTGTAGTGGTTATAGTATCATTTTTTTCACCTTTTGAACAGATTGTAAAGAAGCTGAATTTTGTAGTATGATATACTACCTTGCAACATTGTTTAGGTGGGAAAGTAGTTGGAAATACATTTGATATCCTATCGAGATGATCCCCTAGAGTAACAATGAAACTAAGGGGTATATACTCATAGATAGCATGGTGCTTCCACATAAATGTCTAGCCCAAGAGAACATCACAGACATCCAATGGGGAAACATCACATAATACCTCATCCTTGAAGGGTTGGATTTCATATGAAAATCGACACTGATGGCTGACACGAAGATCTCATCCCTGGCGAAGCCACCTAATGTTGTATGGTAGTGGGTGTGGTGTTGTCGAAAATCCCAACTGTTCGATGACCTCTGCTAAGATGAGGTTCTTTTGGCTTTCTCTATCAATAATAAAATGCAGCGGGGTCCCCTTCACCCACATATGTGAATGAAAAATGTGCTCCCCCTATTTAGGATATGTGCGTTCTTCTGGTTGAATTTTTTCGGTCGCGACAATAACAGTGGGGTCTGCGTCGATGATCTATTTTCTATCAATATTTTTTGAATAAGAGTTTGTCTCCTTGTCTTTGATATCGACCACTAATGACTATTTTGAGAGACATTCATCAGTGTTGTGCTAGGGGATTTTGTGGAAATCACACCATTTTTCGGTGTCCTTATGTGTCTTTCCATGACCCTTCTTTTCTTGTGGCTTGGACTGGTTTTTAGGAGACTGTTTTTTAAGGTCGTCTTTATCATACTTGATTGTTGTGGATTTGTAGACCTGAACTCATGTTTGTTCTAGTGCTCAAATTTCTACTCACTTTTAACAACATATCGATACGCAACACTGAGTGATGAGATGTCTGGAAAATCCATTTCAATTTTGATGTATCTGTGTATAGCCCCACAATATTTCAAAACCAAATTTCATTCAAAGTCTTTGATACCTAGCTTGGTGCGCAAGGTATGGAAGGTATTGGTGAATTCCAAAACTTCTTGGCCCCTCTCTTTTCGCAGTGTGGTCCATCTCATGTACTGGTCCTCATAGTTTCCAACAGGATAATACTGTTCCTTTACCACATCCACAAAAAATTCCCAAATGGGATCGACCCCATATATTCCAGACTCCTCTAAGGAAATTTTCTTCTAGTAAGTTTCCCACCAAAGTTTGACATGGGGGAGAGCCTTAAGGAGTACGAAGGTGATCTTTTCCCTATCAGAGAAATTATGAACAAAGAAGTAACCTTCTATCAAATTTAACCAGTTTTCTAAGGCATCTACATCTATCTGTCCTTCAAATATGAGAATATGAAAATTAAATTGCACCTTGAAAGGTGAGGTTTCTCCAAAGTGGTCACTTGATGAATACTCTCATGTTGTTATCGTCAGGCGTTGAAGGATGTGGGGAAAATTCTCCATCATTTCGTCCCTCTATCGCGTGAGAGCTTGCTCAAGCAACATATTAATAGAATCATCTGCTCTGTCATTTTTATTTTCTTCCACCATGGAGGGCTTCTTAGGTGCGTGAGAGCGATTCTATTCAAGATATAAAATATCGAGACACAACTTTCTATACTCAAACCTTGTCGAGGACATGCACTGAAAAATGATCAAGAGAAACCTGCTCTGATACCACTGATCCAGATTATTTTCGGCACGAAATGAGAGAGGAGATATAATAAGTAAATGTACAAAGATATCTCGGATATCCAATAATATAAAAAAATTGTATCAGAGATGCAACCATAAACACAAAGATACAATAATACACAATTTTCTATTAATGAGCGAAAATGTACAAAGACTGTAAAAATACAGAGTGAAAGACTTCCTAGAATTGTGACATCTTATCTATGAGAAGAGATGTGTCTTATAATATCACTCGCAAGAAGATAATTTTACAATGAGGCTCCAAAATATTTTTTATCATAAATAAAATCCAAAACCCTAACCCCGGAAGATAAAAAGCCAACAATTTTGTGGACCCCGTTTTGGGTAGTTTGGTGTATCAACTTCCCGGGGGCGTAACTTTGGAATATGATCTCTGTTTCGGGTGCACAATACCTCATTGGAAAGGTATCGTCAAGGATATTCATTTTGGGGGTTCAATAAGAGCCTTTGGATTTAATTGAGAAGCTCTATCCCAAAAGACCTTCATTTAGGCCCTCAAAATGGCCCCGAAAGTTAAAAAGTGCTAAAAATAGTAAATTACCAAAGTTGCCAGAAAAATGTTTTGAGCCAGTTGGAAAAGGTGGGTAGCCACCGATATCCACCTGGATCAAGAGGTTGTTTGGACATGTGAGAGATTTTTTCCTCAAGAGAAAAAATATCGATATCCAATTCTTTATACCTTGACCTCATTGGGGACATGCATTAAGAACGATAAGGAGCATATCGCTTTGATACCACTGATCCAGATTTTATGAAAAGAACGAAGTGAATATAGATTATTATCAGAATATTCTTGACACATAATAAGAGATATTCAATAAAACTGGTTTCTATTCAATAAGGAAATAAGATGAAACTGTAAAATGTAGCGGAAAACAAGCTTGATAGAATGGTGACAGATTCTCTCTGAGAAGAGATGTGACGCTTGCGCTCATTCGAAAGAAGATGATTAAAATGAGGCTTTGAAGGAGTTTTTACAATAAACAAAAATGTCAAAAACCCTAGAAATCCAAAAACCTTACCCTAGGAGATGAAGCGCTAAAAGTCATGTGGGCCTAGCTTGGGTAAGTTAGTACATCAACTCCCTGTGGTCGTAACTTTTGCACACGATCTTTGTTTTAGGAGTACTATATCTCGTTGGAAAGGTCTATCCGAGGACTAAACATGTTGCCATCATACTTTGAATATGCCTATAGTTTGACTGTGGCGAGCTCTAAAAATGTTGTTTAGGGCCTCAAAATGGCCTCGGAAGTCAGGGACCCGAAAACTAGGAAAAAACTGCCAAAATGAGCTAGTTGGAATAGGTGGGAGGCCACCAAAATCCATCTAGATCATGGTAGGTTTTAAGAATTTAAAATATTTAAGAACTAGCATACATGTGATTTAATGAAGGCGTCGAAATGTTTTGTTAGACAAAAATCACATGCTGAGGATTATATGGTTGAGGGCTATATAGTATATCAATTCTTAGTGTATATAAAGTAATAATAGATGTCAATGTGGATGACATTGGGGATGTAAAGTTTATAAACAAATATTAAGGGGAGGTTTTGTTCGGGAAAGGTAGAATGAGGAAAGAGAAAGGTGAAAAGATAGAAAAGATCTATAATATTTTAATATATTAGATTTTATCAATATCATTCTTATTTAATTTGTATTCATCCATCATTTCTTAACATTGTATAGTACCTAATTATTCAATTGTTCTTTTTTCATACATATGGTCATTAGTGGGATCCAATACATTTATACATTTCAAATAATCTTGACTTGATGAAGGTATGGATAAAAAAATGTATAGAATTTTATAGTAACTTATCATGAGATGGGGTGGTGGAGTTGATTAGAAGATAGCGTCATTATCAAGATACCAATATTACATATAGGGAAGTTGGTTTATCATATGCTGGAAATGATAGATAAGAAAACATTACCCACATTTTTTAGTTTTTCTCCAATATTGTATGTCCTAGTGTTCTTTTGTCCTCAAAATATTTAATAGTCACAAATATGATTATCTATTGACAATGATTTTTCAACATGTCGAGCATAAACACCACAAGGATATGTGGTGTAATGTTGGAAATTTCACATCAAATAGTTAGATATTAAGAGGAAAACCATCGATTGTAGAATACCTGCAATTTTCTAGGTTATCAATGTTTTCTCTTGTAGTGATGAGAATCTATAAGTAAATAAAAATAGATACTATGTCTACCTAGAATACATACACATACTTGAGTTTGACTTGAAATACTGAAATACTTCAAAATCCTTTTCTTCAAGGAATATTGGTATAAGTTTCAATTGAACGAATGTGATCATGATATAACTGTTATTGAACATCCTAGTGTATACACAATGATCAATAGAAGGTTATTTGAGCTAGGTATAGAGACTTATGTTCTTCCAAGTTAGTGTGAGCATGTCTTCTACTCATAGGTTTCAAATAAAGTAGGTTGGTCACATGTTTTTAGGTATGATCTAAGAGGAATGATTAAAAAGTATATTGTATCGAAAAAAGAGAATATTAGAGAAGTTTGACAAGATGATGTAGAGGAGTGGGTAGATGTGTTAGAGAAAGAAGTTCAAGAAGTTGATGATGATGTTGCTATGGACAATCATTTAAAAGATTTAAATCTTGATGATTTGTATGTTTATTTGGATGAAGAAAAATAAAATTAACTAGTATGATTTTTTTAAACACAGGAGGTGATAACGTTTTTTAATATGTTTTATTATATATTATTTTTTACTATGGTTTACGTTTTTCTACACTTTATGCCATTTTTTGTGTTAGTTGATATTATGCTAGTTTCATTTATTTTCAAATAGATAAATTGGGTATAGGGAATTCAAAGTGATTGGAGGGGGAGAGGGGATAGATGAGCTTCTACCTTCACATTGTTGGCCATGTTTAGTAGAGAATAAATTAGTCTTGAAACCAAGAAACTACCCTCTAGAGTTTTAAATCTACTCCATGATAGGGAAAAAAAATTATAGATAGCCTACTACCAGCTTCAATACATTTTCATAGAATCCATTAAGGCCATAGTTTGCAAAAGGATCTTTTTGGCATAAAATTGGATTCAATATGGCCTTGTTTGACTTATTTCGAGCACCCAACTATTTGGCGTTTAAGGAGGACATCCGTGAATTCTTTTTGAGTTATGAAACCATATCATATTTGTAAAGTATATGTTTAGGTTAATCAACTCAAATTTTGTGAGATGAAACCATAGTTTACAAAAAAAATCCAATGTTGGCTAACTTCACTAGTCACTAGTTTGGGTCAACTAAAATTTAAATGTTGGTCAATTTCACTAGTCACTAGTTTGGGTCCATGCAAATTGTGTATTACATAGATTATAAAATAAATTTGATTCAATTTTTATAAAACATAATGGTTAAAACCTCTATGGCTTAGTATAATATTTAATATCATTTATGGTAGCCATGAAGGAAATAGTTCCCAACAAGATCTTGTTAGCACGTAATTGGATTCAATCCGACCTTGTTTGGCTTGATTTAGGCACCCAATATTTTTTCCTTTAAGGAGGAAACTCCTAAAACAAATTGAGTTCTAAAACCCTCCCATATAAGAATATTATATTTCTAGTCTAATTAGGTTATATTTTGTGAGATGTGATCATAGTTTGAAAAGAATTCAACATTGGCCCCTTTCATTGGTGGGTAGTTGGGGTCCATGCTAGTTTTTTTTCTCCATAAGAAAAAATAATACTATATTCAAAAAAGAATATACATGTTTCTATATTTCAAGTCCATCCTTGGTAGGATTTATTTCAGATCTATACTACCTATACTTATTCTACTTCACAACCAGACGTTATATGACCTTTTACAAAAAAATTATGTAAACTGTTCCAATTGCTAAAAAAAAAAACATTTTCAGCCTTACAAAAATAAAAAGGCATCCCTCAGAGGTAGAATTCCATTTCCTCAGTTTATGTTCCTTCGAAGAACTCATAAAATATGAAATATCCTTTTTGCAGTTGTAGGGATACTTTGGAGAGTTCATCTTCCTTTGTATTTATCTCCCTCAGAATGTGCTGAAAATAAATCCATTCAAAATTTCTAAAGGTGATCTTGATATCTCTTATAATTGAAGTCATCCTGGGATTTTGGACGTTGTTTTGGCCTATTTCCCAATCGATCACTACCTTGGATTCATCGAACACTTGTAGCTTTGTCATATATTTTTGTTTTGCAATTTCGAGAAGGGTCCATGCTCTTTGTGTCTTACATATATTATAAAAGGAATTTTGTTCATTTAAAAAAAATCCAATGGATGAAAATTGTATTTCTTGGTATAAAATTTCATATCATTCATTTTATCCATTTATTCCATAGTTCCCAATCTTGTTATAATCTTGTTGGCACACACTTGGGCTCAATCTATCCTTGGCTGGCTTGTTTTGGGCACCCAATCTGTTATCCTTTGCAGAGGCCATTCCTTGATTATTTTTCATCTCTAAAACCATCCCATATCAAAAAATTATATTCCCAAGATTATCTTGTCATATTTTTTGAGATGTGATCATAGTTTACAAAACTTTTAACATTGTCCCCTTTCACTGGTCATGGGTCAGGGTTCATGTGACTCGTTTCTTGTGTATATTATAAAAGAAAAATTCCATCCACTTTTTAGAAAATATAATGGTTGAACCTTGTAGTTATTGGTATAATATTTATTATCATTCAAGGTATCCATTAATTCCATAGTTCTCAACACTATCTTGTTGATATGAAATTAGATTAAATCCAACCTTGTTTTCTTTATTTCAAGTACCCAATATATTTTCCTTTGTAGTCGCCATCCCTAACTTATTTTTTATTTATAAAACTCTCCCACGTCAAAAAATTATATTTCTAATATGATGATGTCATATTTCATGAGAGGTAAGCACAAGTTTTAAAAAATTCAACTTTGGCCCATTTCATTGGTCAATAATTTGGGTCCATGTGAGCCATGTCTTACATAGATTATAAGAGAAATTAATTTATTTTTTAGAAAATACAATGGATGAACCCTATAGTCCTGAGTATAATATTTCATGCTATTCATGGTATCTATTAGGGCCATAGTTCCAAACAAGATCTTATCATTACAAAATATAGTTTCCAGCAAGAGCTTGTCATTACACAATATAGTTCCCATCAAGATTTTGTCATTACACAATTTGATTGAATCCTTCCTTGTTTGGATTATTTATGGCACCCAATATTTTGGTGTTTGGGGAGGGCATCCTTGGCTTATTTTTTAGTCTAAAACTTCCCATATTATAAAATTATATGTCTAGGGTAATCATGTCCAAGGAAGTGTAACCCCTTCTCTACTCTACAATGCTTCAAGATGTACCACTTATTTTCAAGGCTTCAATGCACTCAACCAGGAATTCTTAAAGTTGTTTCCCCAAGAAATCCAAATTAAACAAGTCCACTTGACTCTTTTTTCGTTCCTTATATTTTTCCTTGAGCTCGATTTCCTCCTAGTGCTCTTCTTCCCAAGATTCTAGTTCAATAGAAAACATCCTATTTGTATTACACACATACATTCATCATGATATAATATCAAATCAATTTTAAATCATAAATGTCAAAGCTATTTTATACAGGAAAATAGAATTTCCAAGCATGAGCTTCCAACTCATAATTCATTTGGCTCTTGCAACAGTAGGAATTAGTACTTATTATAGCTCATAACAATTCCATACCCAATTCCATTCTCCCTGCAATTTTCCTCAACCTTCCCTCACCCAAACAAATTGTTACCTTATCATAACAATTTTTAATTATAAATTTTCAAATCAATTTTATATAGGAAAATAAAATTTCCAGGCATGAGTTTTCTACTAACAATTTTTGGATCTAGAACTATATATATCATTATTCCTGATGGGATTACATCCCTACCATATCCAAGACATTATACCTACAATTTTCTTGATTTAGAGTTACCCAAACAAATTGTTAGCATATCATAACACATACATTTTCATGGAAGCAATTACAAAGTTTCACAAAGTGATCTAATAATTTATTACAGAAGAAATTTAATCACTTCCACTAATCCAACTATTAAATGGAATGAACCCATCATATTCTTCACATGTATTATCATCCAATATTTTATTTCTTCTATCCATCAATATTTTTATTATTATGTTCCCTCGACAAATATTTTCTATAATTCGTCATTATGTAACTACTTTAACATGTAACTTTCTTCTTGCAGTATCTAAAATATCCTGAAGTGTTATGAACTTCTCGAGTTAGAAATACTCACATCATTTCAACTGTTAACATAATCATTTATATTCCATAAAATATATATGTATTCACTCACTCAAATGCATTCAATAATTCCTTTATTATCACTTGCAACATTTTCAACAACTCCAAAAAGTGATCTCAGAATTGTAACACATAACAATTATTCAACTAGTGTTCATATTAAATATAATGCAGCTATCCATCATTATATATTTTTATCACTGCAATATTTTCATAATGTAGAAAATAATTACTAATAAAATGACAATACATGTGCCAATACTCATGGTCACATCTACATAATGCATCCCTACATTGACTACATAATACCACAGAACTATGTCATGGATTCCACCATCATGAGTTTGAAGGTCTGGACAATGTCTCAACACATCATTCAAACTTGTCCTAATATTTTCCAAGTATTTGGATACGCTCCTCTTCAACACATACACAACACAAGGAAACATAGTTCTTAAGTTCTCTTCAGTGTCGACCAAGAAGTTATAGTCCAAACATCAACTATATAGGAAAACCATTGAACACTCACAAGTTCTATATCCCTTCCATATCCAACCATATCATGGTCTCACACGTGAGTATCCCTATGAGTACTCATTTCTATAACAAAAGTATGTTTCCTGATTTGACTTGATTTTGATACTATAACAAATCATAACACAACATGAAACTAAATTTTATCTAAATGCATTCTAGCATCAACAACATTTATATACTCTTCAATTCCCTTAAACATTTATGCATCCAAAAGGAACCAAATGCATACCTACATGGTTGTTATCAACCTACTTGATGCTACCTGATCAACTGGTTTTTGTAGAAGCATCCTTTTTATCATCATTGTAATGCCCCATATTTTGACCTTAGGTAGTTAGAACATTGTTGTTTGCTAATCTTAATAATTCAAAGTTTAGCATTGTTTGGAGTCAGTTAGACTTGGTTAGACATTGAGATGTGTACCTCTAGACCTATTTGTATGTTA
>ML828228.1:25590-40307 GCA_009831015.1 Picea engelmannii
TATTTAGTTTTATTTTAATATTTTCCCAAAATATCTAGATAAGGGAGGTGGATGGATAATGATGAGGTGGTTGAGGAGACTTGGGGAAGTGTGTATGGAAACTTGATAAATAGGGAGAAGAAGAAGAGAGGGGGGGATGGAGATGTTGGAGCATGATGAGAGGTTGTGACATTCTTGGAAGAGATGATTCTTGTGATAGTTTCCTTTGAGCATTTGTTCTTTGCTGTTCTTGGAGTCACGGGCACGGAGGGCCAAGAAACCGAAAGGTTTCTTGGAGATAGGAAGCTGGCTAGGCTCCTAGTTGGCAGGGAGGATTCCGTTGTTTCACTCTGGGCAAGCGGGAAAAGAATGCTTGGAAGCACCCAGGACTACAGTACAACCGGTGAGCTTCGACAAGCTAAGGAGGAGGTATTTTTCAGTGATATTTTGTTATTNNNNTTTTGAGTATACTTATGTTTTAAGTTCTTAAATCTTAAAGTTAGCCTACTACTTATTTCATCATGTTATTAGATTTATCATTGAGAAGATGTAGAAGAAATGTGTAAATAAAAATCAATGAAATAATGCTAAAACAAAGTTGTTAATGTGTAAGTGTTTAAATAAATTGTTAATTGCTTAGCATCGTGTGGACGGGTGCTACAATCGTTCCTACTATCCCCATGGGTCTTCACATATATGGAAGTCATAACAAATTGTAGTATCCACACCTTTAACCATGTTATATCACTCTTCCTAAATACATAATCCATTATTTGATCCGAAAATATCTTTTACACGACAATGGTTGAGTTATTAAGCATCTGTTGATTAACCAATTAGGAAGCTAATGAAAGAGGAAAAAAATATGAGAAGACATAACAGCCATATAAACATTTACATATCTGAAAAAAAGCATGAACAACAACAAACCATAAATGCCAATGTGATAACGGAGTTCGACAATCTTGCCTACGTCTCCGACCCTTTCTCTCAGTGGGTGAGGCTTTCTTATTTTTGTTCAAAACTCAATAAGTACATTACAACAGTTCCAAAAGGTTACAAAAATGATCTAGTCTTGTTCTACCAGATCTCTAGAACCCAATAGAAAAAATGAAACTCAAATCGGATGACCGAAGCTCCTAGAAATGGCTCGCAAAGGTGTGCTCTTCAACAACTTTCCTGCATAAAAATGGCTTTGTCTTGGAAAATCTTCAGCATAAACCTTCTCTGAATGACCCCATATGGCCACAAGAAGGCTTCGTTTATATATATCTGAAGTTGGTAACCATATCCCAACTTCCCCCCAAGATATGGCCTAAAAAAGGGCCCAATATCCCCCAATATTGGCCAAAAATATTAAGAACTGCTGAATAAATCAAATAAAATCACTATTATATAGTGATAAAACCTACTTTTGGAGAAATCTTGGACACAACCCCCTTTTGGCTGGCCCCTGGTCCTATGAGTGCGTACCATGTGTCCTCGAGCTAAATCTAGGCATGTTGGCCCCTTTTAGAGTGGTTTGGCTCTGGTCATATGTGAATCCCCGAATCTAGGGGCTTAACTCCATGCAAACAACAGAGGTGTAGCCGCTGGTCGGCGGGCTAGCCCGAACGACCAGGGATAACTCCTGAAATCTCTACACTATCCGTTAAACCCTGAGTCTTATGGTGTTGAGAGATGGAACTGAGCCATGTGTCAAAGCTTATGGGTTGTGGTTATGTGGTGTTGTATGTAGAATTAGGGCTAGGCCTAGACCCCAATCCTTTCCTCCTTTACTCGAAAACATAGTTTAATTCATATATTAAATATGCCATATGTTTTATCAAGTACTTTAGCGGGTGGGTTGGTAACCCGACCTACCCAAAGCGGTTCCCCTAACCAGAGGTCATGTGGTCGATTCCCGGGAGGTCCAAAACCAATTTTTCATAGAAAACCAATGACCCAATCCATGGGTGCCACATGGAAGCCCATGTTTGAGCCACGTGGCACCACACCACTAGCCCACATACTGTTCCACTTGTCAGCTCATGATTGGACCACGTCTGCTACCCAATCAACAACCTGCCACATCATCACACCTTCCACATGTCCATACCTACCACATAAGTTGTACGAGCATGCCACGTGTCACCCGTGTAGTGGTGACGCCTGTCACCCCCAGATTGGTCCATCTTTCCTGTACACGTCAGCGTCCGTATGCCCAATCAACATGCCACATGTCACCTCTAGAAGCTACCAACTATGCCTGCCACATCAATTGTACGATCGTACAACCTATATAGTCAGTTGCCACATGGCATTGTACAGACTATACAATCATCATGTTTTGCTTGTTTGGAAAAATGAACAGATCACCATAACTTGAGCATACGACGTCTGTTTGAGCTCGTTGAATATGTGTTGGGTTCGTATCGACGAGGCCTACGCACATGTCTGTTTTGAAGCCATTCCAATAACTTTGATTTTTAGGCCTTTCTGAGCTCCATCAAGCTCCTAGATCCAAATCTGGATCACACCTCCCCACTAAAGGACCTTTTAGTCCCCAAATGGTTACTGACCAATCATCAATGTCAGTTCAGGCCACTTGACTTTTTCCCTGTCTTTGAACTCTGTCCTGTGCATCTGTCTCATCAAGATCAACTGTAACACAATCATGATAACTGACAACATATTGTTAGCCATTTGAACCATGCCACATATTAATGAAGCCACTATAATCCATGTAGATAACATTACTAATGATAGCATCAAAAATATGATTGTAAATGAGCTGATATGTTTGTAATATTTGCACGACATTAGCTTATCTTGAAGCAAAGTGTGATTGATTTTCCATTCTAAAATCATCTCATGTTCTTGCTTAAGATAGATTACTTGATTTGAAACAATTATAGGTGTATTTCTTTCCTGAGCTTCCTTCTTTAATTGTTCCATTGTTTGAAGAGTTTTATTTTCCTTTACATGATGAGTATGAACCACATATTCTTAACCTGCTTTGGTTAAATGATATTGATTCTTTGTCCTGTAGAAGATTTATTTACGATCATATAAGTAAGGACTGCCTAATACCATTCCACATTCACTTAGTGGCACTACATCACATGTTACCTCATCCACATACTTAGATGAAATTGCAAATTTTAATGTGCTCTGATTGGTTATGTGCATTTGATGATTGTTGCTTATCCTTTTAAGTGTGTATGGCTTATGATGAATCTATGTTTTTAATCCCAATTTCTTAACCAATTCCTCTGAAATTAAGTTATATTGAGATCCACTATCTATCAATGTGTCAACCTTAGTGTGCCTCATGATGAGCCTGATGTGAAACAAGTTACTTATACAATCAAATCCTTCACCAATTTTACCTGTCATACCAACCAATGAGACTTTTGATTCATCACCTGAATCCGATCCCAAGTATGTTGGTCGTGTTGTCACTACAACTATTTTCCTCGTTTTCTTTTCCTTGAACCACTTTGGTCTCTTCTCGATATGCAATTTCCAACAACGGTCCTCATCATGCCCCTATTTCTTGAAATGATTGCAATAGGGCTTCTCTTCCTTTATTTCCACTGAATTTGACATCTTTCCATGCCACTTTCTTTTGTCCTCTTTCCTTGAAGACGATTCCCATGTTACACCAACACCTATTTTCCATGCTTCAATGTATGTCGCTTGAACAAAAACCTCATCAAGATTAGTTGGTCCAAACATGAATACAATATTTTGAATATGTGTAGGTAAACCTCCTATATACTTCATAAGAGTTTCTTGGGTATGTAAAGGAATATATAACATCAATGCCATTTTCCAAAAGCCATCTGTGAATTCTTTCATTGTTTGTCCTTTTCTTAGTTTTAAAGCTTGTCATTCAATTAACGCTTTCTCTTTATAACCCAAAGGATAGAATTGCTTTCTAAGTAAAGAAATAAAACTTTTCCATGATGGAAATACATTACCCACTTGTTGTGTTCCATTTTGCAACTTTCTTGTCCACCAAATGAGTGTTGTGCCTCCAAGTCTCAATGATGCCAACTTGATCTGAGTTGCCTCATCCTTGATATTTTGCACACTGCAATAAATCTCCATATCTCTGACCCAATTGTCAAGTCTGTCTGCATTAAATTCACCATCATATATCAGTAATTTGAATTTAACATCAAGTGTTAATCAAGGCATTTCATTCTTATGTTTATGAACATGTTTCTTTGCATTGGATTTAGAACTTGAACTTGAAGCAGAAGGATAAGAAGGAGGTGAAGATGTAGGTGAAGGAGGAATTTGAGGAGGATCCTCTCCTTCTTCTCCTTTTCCTTTTGAAGATTCACCAAGAACTGGTCTCTTTAGTTCCAAGTAATCCTCATACAAAACCTTCATCATATCCGACATAGCAAAGAAAGTTTTTCAAAACTCTTTCTCATCCTCAGAAAGTCCCTCTTCCGATGCCATATTCTCGCTTTGAGAAGTTCTCTTTCTCAATCCAATCAATGGATTATCTTCAACAAAATTGACTTCACCATGATATATATTTTCCCTGGTTAACATGCAAAAATCAAATCCAAACTTCAACTAGCTCTGATACCATTTGATCCGAAAATATATTTTACATGAAAACGGTTGAGTTATTAAGCATGTGTTGATTAACTAATTAGGAAGATAATGAAAGATGAATAAAATATGAGAAGACATAACAACCATATAAAAATGTACATATTTGAAACAAATCTTGAACAATAATGACCATAAACACCAATGTGATAATGGAGTTCGACAATCTCGCCTACATCTTCGGGCCTTTGTCTCAATGGGTGAGGCTTTTTTATTTCTATTAAAAACTCAATAAGTACATCACAATAGTGCCAAAAGGTTACAAAATGAATATCGTCTTATTCTACTAGATCTCTAGAACCCAACAAAAGAAACGACACTCAAATCGGATGAGCGAAGCTCCCAGAAATGGCCCACAAAGGTGTGTACCTCAACAACTTCATTGCATAAAAATGGCTTTGGCTTGGAAAATATTCAACATAATCCTACTCTGAATGACCTCATATGGCCTCAAGAAGGCTTGGTTTATATATATCTTAAGTTGGTAACTATATCCCAACTTCCCCCCAAAATATGGTCTCAAAAAGGGCCCAATATCCCCCAATATTGGCCAAAAGTCTTAAAAACAACTAAATAAAAAAAAAAATCACTATTATATAGTGATAAAACCCACTTTTGGAGAAATATTGGGTGCAACCCCCTTTTGGCTGGCCACTGGTCCTATGAGTGCGTCCCATGTGTCCTCACACTAAATCTAGGTGTGTCGGCCCCTTTAGAGTGGTTTGCCTATGGTCATATGTGAATCCTCAAATCCACGGGCTTAACTCCACACAAACAACATAAGTGTAGCCCCTGGTCGGGGGGCTAGCCCGACCGACCAGGGATAACTCCAAAAATATTTGCACTATGTGTTAAACTCCGAGTCTTATTGCGTTGAGAGATGAAACCGCACCATGTGTCAAAGCTTATGGGTCGTGGTTATGTGGTGGTGTATGTAGAACTGAGGTTGGGGCTGGACCCTAGTCATTTCCTCCTCCGCTTGAACACATAGTTTAATTCATATATTAAATATGTCATATTTTTTATCAAGTACTATAGCATGCGGGTTGGTAACCCGGCCTACCCAAAGCACTTCCCCTAACCAGAGGTCATGTGATCGATTCGCGGGAGGTCCAAAAGAAATTTTTTCATAGAAAACCAATGACCCAATCCATGGGTTCCAGGTGGCACCACACAACTCGCCCACATAATCTTCCACTTGTTAGCTCGTGATTGGACCACGTTTACTACCCAATCAATAACCTGCCAAGTCAGCACACTTTCCACATGTCTGTACCTACCACATAAGTTGTATGGGCATTCCATGTGTCACCTTTATAGTGGTGACATGTGTCACCCCCAGATTGGTCCACCTGTCATATCCACATCAATGTTCGTATGCCCATTCATCCTACCACATGTCACCTCCAAAAGATACAAACTATTCCTGCCATGTCATTTGTATGGTCATACGACATGTATAGTCATCTTCCATGTGAAACTGTACGGACTATATAGACTGTATAACCATCATTTTTTTCTTATTTGACAAATTGAACAGATCACCATAAGTTGAGCATATGACATCCGTTTGAGCCCATTCAAGTTGGGTTGGGTTCATATCAACGAGGCCTATGTACATGTATGTTTTAAATTCATTATGATAACTTTTATTTTTAGGCCTTTCTGAGCCACATCAAGCTCCTAGATCCAAATCTGGATCATTATTAGTCATGATCAAATTCCATAACATCATTATTGCATAATAACATACTATTATAATTTCATAATCATTCCATATTCATATCCAAGAATGTACATATGCACAAATTCACATCCATATGCACCAAGTATTTACTGTCAGAATGTCTACTAATGCATATGCATTTTAAATTCCATGGTATGCATCATGCAGTCTAGTGCATTTATGTTTCAGTTCACTTATTTATTTATTTATGTTGTAGTTGGTTGTCTCTGAATTTATTCATATCCTTGTTGTTTTGTGTGCTCCCATTCTTCCCATATGCACTACTATTCCATGGTATTAACACTTTCCATCCAAGTTCCACTTGGGCATTCTGCATTCCAACCAACGTGTTCTATTTAGAACAAATTCTCTTAGGCAGTCATATCCAAACTTTACTTTTATGAAACATTTCAGCACCTTGGAATGAGGTAGCTCACAATGTTCCATCACTCTACTACCCAAACATCTTTGAATCAACTTAAGCATGATCATCCCACATCCCTACTATTTATTCTAGCTATCCATTCAATTTATTCATTTAACAATTCTTTATGAAGCCATACATTTGTCACTCAAGACCATTCCCAATGGAAGTCTACTTTCATTGAGTGACACCTTTCAAGTGAAATAAACTTCATTATTCTATATCTAATTCCTTTGCATTGTATCTTGCTTCCACTATGAACTATGATATCATAAGTGGCTTTCTTGCAATGAGTAGTTTTAGACAATATATCTAAGTGATAGCTAGCAAATACTTCCCAGGAACTCCTATGTTTGACACATAGATATGATTCACACATCTCCTCCTAAGCTCCTTGTTCTCTTTTAGATCAAGCTTGCAACTATCTACACATCTCTACCTTCAATTCTATGGATTCTTACTTTTCCTTTCTATGCCCATTAATGGAATTACTCACCTACTGGATTCATGTCCTATGTGAGGATTCTTGTTCTTTTACCTGCAATTCATTCACACTTGGTAGCATCTGAATAATAATCATTTTGTTTCATTATTCTTGAGTTATTTATCCATTTTTCATTACTTTCCCTGTAGCTCTTTATTGCCTCAACCATCTTCTACAATCTTTTTCATGCTTCCATGACTCTAATATCCAATTATAGGATTGAATTTATCTGATTTTACCTCTAATTCTGCAAACTGTGCAAGCAATCATTTTTGTTAGAACTATGCATATGATAGAAAATTTATCAATTAATGTTACATGTCCTTTCTCTTCTCAACTCATGAAGAATAATATCATAATTTTACAAATTCTAAAAATTCAATGTTTTTATCCTCTTAATCATATTTCCAACAGCTATACTCATGCCTCATTCAGATCTCTGAGCTACAAGTTATGGTTTCCTGAAAAATCCATTTTCACCCCATTCGTGCATTTTTTCCAATAGAGTAATTTTATTGAAAGACCAACTTTTATCAACTATAGAAGAAAATTTGTTAGGAAATAGAGAAATGTTTTCTAGATAAATAGATAAAAACAATGACAAATAATTCATAAATACTCTCATGGTTTCAATTTGATGCTCCAGTAAAAATATATAGCAATATGGAAATGATAACTTCATCATTTTCACCCCTTTTTCTAGACTTGGAATTTTTAACAAAACTATCTATCTCTGAATTTGTCCACTTCTAGAAAAATTTAACTAAACCAAAGTTGTTTGTCTTGATGATTATATAAAATGTTGTCTGACTAAAAGTTTCCATTTTTGTGATATGGGGTCACTTTTCCTCCTCTAAAAATATCAAAAATCCCCCAAAAGTGGTCGAGAATAGTAGATTTTGTCTTATTTTGACATCCCCATTCCAATCCCCTTAGGATTTATTCATGGGTAACTTTTGTGTATTCTTTCTGGACTCTATCTATGAATGTTGACTTAATTTGGACCTTTGCCAATGATCTGGGCCCATATTTCTAATAGTCACTATTTTGCAATTTGTGACAAATCCAAGCAGAAATTGGTACTGGACCTCTCTGGAATGTTTATAGATCTCATATATGTGGAAAAAATCCCAATGTTTCATCTCAATTGGATTAATCGACTCCACTTATGGAGAAAATAAGAAAATGTCTTCAAACTTAGTTTTTTTTTTCATTTTTTTTGAAACTGTGTAACAATTTTTCCTACGTGCAATCTACACCATCGATCTCAAATAAAAATTAATTTGTATTGTTGATATTCTATTCCTTTTCAAGATATGTTTAGACCTCTACATGCCTATCATGACTCGTCTTTGGAACATTCCCATAGGAAAGTTTCAAATTGTTGGGGTATGTGGATGTCTTCAAAATATACATTCTAAAACACTATCAGAATCTTCCCATCGGGAGACCTCCATTGGAAACGAGATTTCATTTTTTGTCAAACCTTTGAAAATCCAATGTATGATATCCTATCAATCTTTCTCTATCGAAATTCATCCATTAGAACCCTTCCCAAACAAACCTTCCAACAATCCTCTTCTCAAGGTTCTCGGGAACCATTCTTCTTGAATCCATGCACTCGATTTCCATGTGACATTCTCTAATTCACCCACTCTCGATGACATGTCCTATGAAATGCTACACTGACATGTTGTCTTACGTGGAATTATCCTCCACCCTCGACCCTTCCAAGAAAACATGCTCAACAATCATGTCAATCAATTCCCATGATCATCTCGGGCTCAAAAGTTGTGCATTGGTTACCTCGGTCGGACTGACTTCATCGAAAAATATTCTAAACTAGACCTTCCAAAAACACTTTTTTGAAATACATTTCCATAAAATATGATGGGTGAGAATGACCTTGATTTATTCAACGACTCTTGTTCCTTCAGGCTTCTACCATCAAGATTCTCTTCTTCAGAACCAAACTCACACCCTATTTCAATACTTTTCTGAAACTTGACTTTTTTTGAATGAATATGATTGGCCATCGATACAATGAACGGTCCTCGTTCATGTGGCTCGCACCATATAAATCCTCCCTTCATACTCAACCTCATGCAGAACTCCAAGTATTTCAAAAAACTTCTCATCGAAGGCCTTTCAATAATTCCTTGCTCTGATATTCTGCAATTGAATCTCGAATGTTGATCCTCACGGTTGAATTGATCTGGGTCGTTGATATGTAAACTTCACAGTTTCTATGAAAATCACAAAAATCCAACCTCCATGGCCATAATCAACTCTACAACTTGTAGATCGATGCCATGAATTACTTCTTCAATATCTTTAAAACACAGAGACTCAAAATATGATCAAAATTTGGGGATTTCACTTATGTTCCCCTTTTTTAATGAATTCGTCATGGGATGAAATATGCAACCATGAATATTCTCAATTCGTGCTAGCTCCTGGACCATATAGGACAATCGTTGATCCTTGCACTCTGATACCTCTTTTTAACATACCAAACCACCAATCTGGATCACACAACCTCAAAATACTGATAAATAATTCTTTGAAACTAACTTCGCACATACCCAATATAACAAATATAAAAAAAATTCTTAGATGCCAATATGAGACATACCCATTGTCTCGGTACTTCGAAATTCTCCCTCTTAGACTGATTATGAATTTTTGTTCCATTATATTGGATAAATAAACATGGATTCAACAAATGCAATTGATAGAAACATGTTAAACCATCGAATAACATAACAATATATCATGCACAAAAAATATTAACATGCACACAAAAATACATCTTAGAGATAAATAAATACACAACGAAATATACATTATACAAAAAACACAGAGAGAACTTATATTTTCTAGTAAACATTCACCAACTGGTTGTACACCAAGTACGTTCCTTCCAACTATAGACAATGTTGTTCATTCACTCTCAACAATAGTGTCACCCCTGAGCTAGGGCTATGAATCCACAAAGACGCCAGTTAGATAACAAGCTCTCATGTTTTCCCAACCACATAGCAATCCCAATTTCAATTTTTCTTCTCGTTCAACCTACACAACCAAAAGAAATGAACCCCTTTCTTTGCAATGCAGTCCCTTGGGAAGTTCCATTTCTCTCCAGGGCTCCACTGCTATTGGTCCGAGAAATATCAATGTTGGAAACTCCAAGGATTCTAACGCGTGGACAATTCTTTCAAAACTTCAATCAATATCATGCACACATCCATCCATTCCCTTTTGGAATGATCAATAATTCCTCATAGTCATCTCACAATGGATCTCCCCCTCCATCCAATCATTTCTATGCTCCAACCAAGAGCACAAGAATTGGCAAGAATTAGGAAGATGTGTGATGGAATTCTTAATAATGAATGAAGAACAAAGAAAAACTCACAAATATCTCATAGGCAGGGTTTATATAATTAGCAGAACCAAGAACCACATGACCTCCCCCAAAGAAGCTAATGCAACCACTTTTCTCAATTAAAATCAAGATGGTTAATAATAATAAAAACTTAATCCCTTTAGTCTCATATCTATTGTCCTTGTCCATCCTGCACCCAATGATGTAATGTGTGTGTGTGTGTGTGTGTGTGTGTGTGTGTGTGTTACTTTTCTAGGCACTCCGACCACTTTCCAACTTTACCGACTCACCAGTCTAAGTCACATTTACATAACACATTCTAGTTCATAGGGGTTAAAACTGGGGTGTTACATTTTGCACTAACACATGCTCCTAATAAAATATGAAACATATCATCATCTTTAGAATCCAACTCCACTCTAGTTGAGATTTTGACGCCTACCACCTTTATCATCCTATTACTCACCAAGTGGTTGAATATAGAGAATCTATTTTTCATGAGGTTATTGCTCACAATCTACTAGGATCTCTCCCGTTACTTGTTTTAGAAGATTCCTTATATGGATTTTAACATGCTTCCATGGACCATGCCTCTTCCCATCACTTTGAAGTCCACTTTTGGATGACTCCTACTATGTCTTATTGGAACCTTCTCCTTCATAGTATGATGATGGTCCTCTTCCTACTTCTACAAGTAATGTCCTAAGTATTACTTGTACCATATCTAGTTAGATTCCTATGGTTGCTAAGGGATGTGTTGATGATTCATCTAGCTTTCCTATTGAATATGTGTCTTCACTTCTTTAAGATAATATTTTCAATATCTCTTCATGTCCTTGTGTTTCAGATGAAGATGATCTTATAATTGGATGATCTAATTCTCATGTTGTAAATGTTGATGCTCCTATCATTTTTAATATGTTATTCAATGATGATGATGATGATGACTTCTCATCTGCACTCTTTGCACTTCCTTTGGGAAGGATAAGGCCTATGCCTAAGTGGGTTATATTTTTCATTGTTAAGGGATATCAATTTTCCATATGATCATTTTAAGTGTTATCAAAAGATTTTTCCACCTCCACCTTGGAAACTTATCACTGAGATTATTGTTATTCCTACAAAATTATAGAACCTTCCCCAAAATCACTTTGGAGCACAATTGCTTTCATTAGTGATCACGACTAAGTGAGTAATATGGAATTCAAGGGGCTGATTCCCTTGTTCAATATTAAGTAGGGGGCAGCAAATCTCATAATGTAATATTTTCTCTCCAACTCCCTTCATCTCAAGGGGGTTGTTCAAAATATGGGTGTAATCTTCACATGAGGCTACAACACACTCATATGTATCATTAATGTATTCATAATCATGGCTAAATCCATCCTTTGATCATTTATTACCGTACCTTGTTATCAAAAGGAGTGGTTAAGGCTAACATGATCAAAATTCTACATATAAGATCTCATTAACCCTTTCTTAGAGATAAAACCGTACTTAAATTGTTTATAAATACAACAAACTATTATTTATATTATCTCATATTGTGATCTTCTTATCTCTCATATAGTGTTATGTATGACTAAGAGCACCTATACCTTTGGTGTTCTCTTGTGATTAACGTTTATTTCTTTTATAAACACTTATGCGTCTTTTCTATAGTACACATGCTTAGATATATTTCTCTATGCTGCACTAGAGTTATTCCTCTCTACAACACTACACTTGTGACTCTCAATTATTATATAATTTGTATTTTTCATTTATTCCATTTGATTATCTTACCTCAGGTGTCTTCACATGTCAAAATATGATATGCCCTTTTTTTCAATCTCACTCCATATGTCTATTTAAGTTTCATATGATAAGTTAGGAGGTCGAGTATGCTGCACTTGGTTCCATATATTATCTTTAATTTTAATTCTCATTATATGCCTTAACATATTAGTTCTCATTATATGCGTTAACATATTATTTCATTATATTATTAGTTCTCATTATATGCCTTACCATTTTATCTCATTATATTATTAGTTCTCGTTATATGCCTTAACATATTATCTCTACAAGACTATGCTTGAATTAATCAGCAGTATTGAGAAGATGAGTAACAATGGTCCTATATCTTTTGACACAATCTTTTACGTCATTTGGTTGTTGTTTTTCAAAGGCTTAAATGTTTATAAGTATGATTGTAGTTGTTAGAAGAAGATTAAATATTTTTTATTTTTTATTTTTTTAATTTATTATGATTGGAATTTGAAATTTGATTAAACAATTTTTGTCAAAATTGTATCTTATTTTTTTTTATACAAATCAAATTATGTAATATCAACATTCTATTAATCCAAAATAATTTAAACTAAATTTAAATACCAAAAATACAATTTTCTTTTTTTTATAAAAAAGAAAATCATTTGTAATTTGTAATGCATTTATAATTTATACTTAATTGAAGTAAGACCAGGTTTGAAGGCCAAATAACAAGACACTATTAGCAATACCATCGGATTACATGCTTAGAGGGGATTTATGGTTCTTCTCATGTTGCATTCCCATACGTAAGGATCAAAGGATGCTTGCAGGCAACCGTTTCGAAGAAAAGTAGACTGTAAAGAATGAATATCATTAACTCAAGATTAGGGTTTGATCATTGTCATCATGCAAGTGAAATGAGGAACATGATTATAAATCTTAGAACGTGACAATTTGGAAATCTACGAGAATTCTTCTGTTTTGATGCATGGGGTCCTATATGTTTAATACAGTCTTCCTCTATGAATACGTGAAAGCAATTCCAGGAATGAGACTGACCTCATATGTTGTGAGTGTACAAAGGAAAGATTAAATTGTGGGTTTTAAGGATAGACATGTTTTTTGTTTTAACCAAGATATTCGGAGGCTCTCAGTACCCCACAGGGGTACTATCCCATTGTGGAGCCATTGTGATGATCCCAAGTTACATTGTCCAATTTTCAAGTATCAAAGGTAGGATTCCAGCCTGTGTGTTGAAATTTGGTCCATCAAAATGAATTCATTATTACGATATGAGGGCGTTTGGGATGTTGTAGTTGACGAGTATGAAGAAACAGGTGAAGGGGCAGCGGAAAACATGAAAAAGGATGAAAAAGTATGAGGGCGTTTGGGATGTTGTAGTTGACGAGTATGAAGAAACAGGTGAAGGGGCAGCGGAAAACATGAAAAAGGATGAAAAAGTATGAGGGCGTTTGGGATGTTGTAGATGACGAGTATGAAGAAACAGGTGAAGGGGCAGCGGAAAACATGAAAAGGGATGAAAAAGAACTATGTCTCATCCACAATGGCTTGGATGACATTGTACTTCTCAAGATCTCATTAGCTGAATCATCAAAGAAAGCTTGGGACATCTTAGAGATTAACTATAAAAACGATACCAATGAATCCAGAATGAACAAGAATGTTGCTGCCTCACTTGCCAATCTCCCTGTAGAAGTTTTTGTAGCAATCTCACAAGACAGTTTCACATTCTGTTGCATGGGAACAATAGAAGGCTTACACTGATCCATTTTAAATCTCTTAAGTATTTCTCTGATATACTTACTCTGACAAACAAAAGTTTGGCTTGCATTTATCCAAACTTCAAGACCTAGGCAGTAATGCAACTCACCAAGATCTTTCATTTCAAATACCTTTGATAACTGCTCCTTGATTTCATCAATTAACTTATCTGCATTTCCTGTAATTATTAAATCATCAACATATAATGAAATCAATACTATATACCCCTGTTCATCAAATTTGGTATACATATTTGGATCACTTTTGCTTCTCATAAAACCCCGTTGAAAAAAGAAAGAGTCTATCTTCTCATACCATGACCTAGGTGCATGTTTTAGTCCATACAATGCTTTCTTTAACTTACACACTAAGTGTTCTTGCCCCTTTTCAACAAACCCTTCAGGTTGAGTAAGGTAAACCTTTTCCTTTAACTCACCATTCAAAAATGTAGATTTAACATCTAACTGATGCAACTTCCAATGATACTTTGTAGCTAAAGCGATTAACATTATGATAGTATTCAATTTAGCTACTGGTGCAAATGTTTCAGCATAATCAATACCTT
>ML828229.1:0-17565 GCA_009831015.1 Picea engelmannii
CATAAACAAACACCAAAATCAACCCCTGAATAAAAAAAGTAGTGCTACTAGTAGCACCTTCTTCTTTTTTAGGGTTAAAATTACAACATTTTTCAAGCATGGCCTTAAAACCCATATTGTTTCTAACAAAAACCTTAAAATCAACTTTTAAATCAAAAAGTGGTGCTACAAGTAACAACTCTTTTTTTAAGTTAAAATTATAGCTTGTTTGAAACCATATCCTTAACAATTGGTACCATTGAAAAAAAAACGTTAAACCAACCACCAAATCAAAAGGTAGTGCTACCAGTAGCACCTCTTTTTTTCCAAACTTAAAATTGCAATATTTTTCAAACCATGGTATAAAATATCATCACTAGTGTAAAAAAAATCATAAAATCAACCCTAAAATGTTCACTCTTTTTCTGTTAGTTTATCGCTTCAAGAATAAGACAATACACAATATGTGAAGATATCACTCTATAATTTAAAAGTTCAACATTGATTCCAAATAACTTTTTACTTTTAATAAAAAAAACTCAATACAAATTACATTGAATGAAACATAAATTATTTCTTAAAAGTATTGTTGCATTTTCCATATTCAATACAAATGAGATAATAAATTTTGTTATATTCTTCATAATCAAAACATATAATCCAAAAAACATAGAAATTATTCATAACTTCCTATATGATCATATGTAATTCAAAGCATTGCTTTAGAGTTACCATACAAACATCATATTGATAAAAAACAAATACATAGAATGTTTCATACAATTATTCAAACTGACTCATGGATTTTGGCATGCCATTAGAATATACATTATCTTCAAACAAATGATTATATGAAGATGTAGATGACCCATGTTCTTCTCTATTATCAATGAGTGCACCATTTGAATCTACATGTATTCCCAACATTTCAAATGTCAAAAGCCTTCTAGATCTATGACTAAGTTCACTAGACTCCCATCTTCCAGCTATTTCTTGTGGAAACAAGCTCTTAAGAATATTTTTGGTCTTGGAGTGAAGAGTTCCTCTCTTTTTCAAATGAAATTCATAAACAAGTATGTCAACATCCTCTAATTTTGAGAGGTCAATGCGGCGGAGATTTATATTTTAACCTTTTCTTTTTCTCTTTCTACTAATATGTTCCTCGTCTACCATATATGGCTTGCATATTTGTTGCACACCAATGTACTTCAATTTTTATAACATATTCATTTTATTTATTGACTTTTATAACCTTTTTTGTCCATAATGGATCACCATGTGAATCTTTAGTTGCTAACACTATAATCATGCAACCCTAATTAATATCATGTATAAAACCCTTGTAAAGGTCTTCCATGGTTTCACATTGTGCATGTGATATTCTAGAACCAATATACATTTCTCTTTATTTTAGGTGTGAAGACTCAATAACATAACATTTAAATGCGTGTTGTTCATAATGTTGTTTTCCTCATATTCCCTTGGCATACTTTTTGGCCAACTAAATGAAGTCTTCAAAAATGTATCTCCATATGTTGAGCTTGAAATTATGTCACTTTAACCATTGAAAAAATACTCCCACCAAACATGATCATGACATCAAAGTACTCATATGTATCTTTAATTGATTTTTTTTGTTTTGTCCAGGTTAAAAAAAAATCACATTTTATCATTTAGATAAAATAAAAAAATAAATCAACAACAAACCCTAAAAGATGTAGGATTTAAAAGATTAAAGAACACAACCTAAACAACATTGGATTTTTTACTCTTCTCGAAGAATCATGACAGATGAAAACCCCCCTCAAGACAATTGTATGGAATATGCTATGCTCCCTCACAACGAATAACAAAAAAGGAAGCTGGGACAATGCATTCCCAAAGCAGCAGTGATACCCAAATATGAAATATGCTTGACCAGAGTTGATAACTATGTATAGTTTATGAAGGACCATGTCGTCATTGGAAAATTTATAGCTATCTGGCCAACATAGCATGATATGGTTGCCTGGATCAATTCCTATTGGATTCCATTACATCCCTACGAGCTTAATCTTGGGTCGAACGAGTTTTTCACAACTATTTTTCAAGACTGGGGAGATAGGGAAAGAGTCTTCTAAAATGGACCTCACTTCTTTCATTCAACGAGATTACACCTCCAATATTGAACTCATAAATTTAATCTGAAGAGGGAATAATTTTCTTATGCTCCAAACTGGGTATGGCTCTATTTTCTCCCATGGGAATATTGGGATGAGATCTTATCAGGAATCGACAACACATTGGGTATGTGTTTTAAATCCTCGAAAGCTACTAAAAAATGGTCATATATTTATTATGTGTGCATTGGTATTTACATGAATGTTTTGATTCCTATCCTTTAATTCATCTATCTTAGTTACCAGGACTCATATTGGCTCCAAACGCTATATTATGATTTCATTCCCTTCCATTGTAAATTTTCCATGAACATGGTCATCTCTATAGGGACTACCCTTTTCTCCACCCCCTTAAATATTCTAAGTCAGAACCTGAAACTGATGAGCAAGGTTTCACCGAAATTTTCAATAGATGTATATCTATGCGAAATCCCACCCCCTCAGGGCCTTGTAAATCTCATGAAACCAAAAATATCCTTGAAATACTTAGCTTGATCCCCCAATATCCTCCCTCTGCTTCTCATTCGAATCCATCCTTCTAAAATCCCAAACTCCATGAATCTCCTAAACATGCCCCCAACCCTGAAGACCCCAAGAATCCAAAAATTTGTGTTTCCCCCTCTGAGATTCCCCCTCTTAAATATGTACCCATGGTTCCTAAAGGTTATGATGGATCATACCTCGAACCCAATGATATGGAGATTGAAGGCATAGATATGAAGGCCATTGTGGATGATGTTCAATTGAAATATATGAATTCAATCCCATTAGAACACATCCATCTTGTCCATAAATCCCTCCATAAAGATAGAAGAGTATCATTGGGCTCCCATCCCACTCTTGGATCCAACCCTGCTCTTGGAATCCAAACCAACAAGTTAAATCCCGAAAAGACCCCTAATAAAGAAAAGCATAGAGGATGAAAATCAAATCTACAAATTTTGCAAGAGATAGGAGATATCTTAGTCAACTCTGAGAAAAATATGTTGATCACATATTCATATCAATCGTCTCCCTCTCCAAGTTTTCAATGAAATTTTTCTCATGGAATATTAGATGCATCAATGTCAAGAGAAATAAAAGTCTCTTATGAAACAATATAGATATTGAGTCCCTTGATGTTTTCTTGTTGCAAGAAAAAAAATGTGTTGATCACATCCTATCAACCATTCTTTCCAAAATATGGAAAAATAGTCTTTTTGTTGCCTTAGATTCAAGAGGAATGGCTGGAGGTCTAGAAATCCTATGGAACCCTGTGACAGTTCACCTAGACAATTTTTTTTGCTACAAAGAGAAGTCGCATAGCCAAATTTAGACCAATCAACTCTGAAATAACTAGCTTCATAAAAAATGTTTATGGGCTACAATAAATAAATTAAAAGTATTGGTTCTTGGAAGCTATTCAATATATTATGGAACTCATTGAGAATCATTTTTGGATCTTGAGGGGCGATTTCAACTTCATTTCCACCCTAGAGGAGAAAAAAGGGGGCATTGAAAAGATTTATCTTAACAATGATGATTTCAATAAATTCATTCAAATATAGAAACTTGTTGATCTAGAAATAATCAATGGTCTATATACTTGGAATAATTGCAGAGGAGGATCACAACAAGTCGCATGAAGATTGGATCATTTCCATTATCTAAATCCCTCATGCTCTCAGGTTTATACATGGAGGATAACATTCTCCCAGCTCTCGGATCGGATCACTGGCATGCATGTCTCATGGAGGATGTTCAAGGAGTGCCCCTTAAAATTCCTTTCAGGTTTAAGAATTTTTGTCTCTCTCACCCTGACTTCCAAAGCAATATTCGAAAATGGTGGGATGAATCCAATATGGCAAGAGGTTCCCTCATTTTATATTTTCAACAACGCCTTAAATCTCTCAAACAATAGCTCAAGAAATAGAACAAATTCATATTTGGTAACATCTTTCAAGCTCAATATCATATAGAAACCAAAATGGTTGATCTCCAACAATAAATCATCATGCATGGCCAATCGAAGGAGATTTATAAACAATAAAAGGAACTCACCCCTCAAATAGAAGAGCATAGACAAAAATAGGAGACTATATGTGATAAAATCTAGGGTTCAATGACTTGAGGATGGGGAAATAAACACCAAATGTTTTCACAGATTGATGGTTCAGTAGTAGCTCACCAATCGTATCACCCAAATCACTTCTTCTCAAGGTAATAGTCTCACCTCTCATCATGAGATTGAATAGGAAATAATATATTTATTTCAATCTTTACTTATTTAACCTCAACCTAATCATTCAACATCCATTTGAACCATTACCCATCACATTCCTCGTTTGATCACCGAAGAAGAAAATCCAGGCCTCATGAGACCTATTACTCTTAAGGAAGTGGAATTCGTTGTCATGAGTATGTCCCCTGGGAAATCTCCTAGCCCAAATGGTTTTACCTATGACTTCTTCCACCACTATTGGCAAGTGGTTAAACATGGTGTATGGGCCCTTATTTTTGAATCTCAAAGGGATTTTGGTGTTCTCCCCACCCTCAATGCTACTTTCCTTACATTGATCCCTAAGGAAAAAAAATATTACGATCCCAATAAATTTAGACCCATTTCCCTTTGAAATTGTAGATTTTTAATGACAAAAATCAACAAACTGAAATTTCTATCAAACACTTAGCAACCTAACGATAATTGTCTTGCATGAACTTCATAAATGCCTCAAACCCACATTCAAAAATTACCATAAGAAGAAATACACATTGCTAAGAAAATATGCAACGGAAATAAACACAATGGACAACAACCCATAAAACTCAAAAATTTAGGCCAAAGCCAGGGAAAACCCCAATGTGGGGAAACCCAACGAGAGAGAGAGAGAGCGATATTATTCAGCTTCATGAAAGTACAGTACAACAACAATATCACATTTCCAGCCAAGAGAAATACCTCGCATCCACAACAAAACAGTCCCAAAATTTTCTTCTTTGGAAAACGTTCCCAAGTCCGTACAGCTATACGACCTCCCTCAAATATGTGCCTCGAAAATTGTCCCCAATAGAGTTTTGTACGACCTGCATAGTACAGCCCAGTAGCAGCAAGAAGATCTCCAGAAAATTCCTCGATTTCCATGCCAAAGGATTCCTCGAAAATTGCACCCACTCTTCCTATTGTACAGATCCATACAGTATGGCCCAACACAGAAAATAGAAAAACACTCACACAGAAAAATTCCTTCGTATTTGTGCCCTTCTTTTTCTTGGGAAATGTTCCCTCCAAGTTGCTCACTTTCCTCTCTCAAGCTTACTCAGAAAATCTCTCTCACTCAACTCCTCTTGTCTTATCGATGTGTCTTGTACACTAACCAATGCATTCTTTTATAAATCTGAAAATGACATTTTCCCTCCAAAGTGTATTTTCACCTTCCCCAACCCTAAATACAAAGGCCAAAATTAGATCTTTCCTTTTTCAAGATCAAGGGTCATGATCCATTCCCTCCAAAATGAATCACTTGAAATATTAAAGTGATTTCACTTTATTACATAAGTGCTATGAAAATAAAGTCACTTTAAAATTAGAAGGTACACTTTATTAAAAAGTCACTTTAAAAAAAGAACCACTTAAAAAAACTTTATAAAAACCTATTGCAAAGCTAAGTGCATGGTAGTGTAAACATAAGGTAAAATCTACATACAAGACAAAACATGCGAAGTACCTCCCAAGATAAAAACCTAACACTCCCTCTTAGTGAGGGATGTACTCATTGCCACCTCCATCATTTGGTCCCATCACACTATTCTCTGTAGGATATCCCTATGAACCTGGAGCCATCCTCAACACCTGCACAAAACTTGAACTAGAATATCTTCTCCTAGAAAAATCCTGGAACCCTGAGCTCACTTCATCTTGAGCATTGGTTCGATCAACCTCACTAAGCCTCTTTCCAGTGCTCAGAAGAGACTCACTCACTTCTCTCGAAATGCAAGACTGAATCCTTGGTGCCACCGCAGTCTTAGAAGCCTCCTCACGCTCCTCATTCGACGTTGAATCATACACTGAAGGTTGTCCTCTCAACATATACAACCTGTCCACCCAGTTATCGATCAGCTGCAGCTCCACTGAGTCCACTCCCTTCTTGTAGATAAAGACATGTTCCCTGTTGAACAATATGCAATATCCTACATCCTCCAAGGTTGAGACTGAGAGCAAGTTAACCCTCGACCCTGGAACAAAGAGAACTCCATCAAGCTCCAAGAGTCCCCCAAAATCGAGTTGGAATCTAACATTCCTAACTCCATATAAAAATCTCTCCATACCACCTTCATTTACCACCTGTTGGCCAGGACCAATCTCTGTGAAATCTAGGAATACTCACCAGATTCCCGTCATGTGGCTAGAGGCTCCACTGTCCACAATCCATTTGATATAACCTCAAAATCCTCTATTTCCAACACTGGAAACTAGGATCACCAAAGAAAATTCCCTGTCGTACTTTAAATCAAAGTCCTCCATGGTTGTTGTAGCAATTATCTCAGGCCCCTCTAATTTCGTCTTCTTCTTCCTCTCAGGACAACGAGAGGCAAGGTTCCCCAATTGGTTACAACAATAGCATCTAACTTTACTCAAGTCCCTTCCGGAACTTCCTTTCTTCTTGCTCTTTTCAGTAAGACCATCATTCTCATCAACTTCATATGTCTTATGTTCACTGCTCTAAGATATTTCCCGGATCTCCTCCTGATTCAATTCATCCCACAGTCTACTCCAATCTGGTAGATGCTCACGTCCCACCACACACTTCACGAATAATTCCCATTCTTTGGTGAAGCCATTTAAGGCTATCCTCACCAACTCAAAATCCGCAATGACCTCTCCAACAAAAACCAACTCATCTTTTACTTGAGCCACCCGGATAAGATAAGAAGAGACACTCTCCTCCTTACCCATCTTGGTATCATCCAGCTTAGCCTTCAAGGCCATCTTCGGGTTCTTGTTCTTCACCTCAAACAAGTTTTTAAGTGCATCCCACATCTCCTTGGTAGTCTTTTTCTTAGCCAAGTGTGGGATAAGGTGATCCTTCACCCCATCCAGAATAATCCTCAGAGCCTTGGCTTCCTTGACCTCATGCAAGTCCAAAGCAACAGGATCTATTGCGGGAGATACCACAACATAGTTGACATGGTTATAAATCGTGTTCTCCTTGAGAAAAACTGACAATCATATCTTCCACTGCAAATATTTGGAAATCACATAAAATCGATCCTCATATCTAATGCTTGCAGCCATATTCCATGTCACAACTCAAGGAAAACAATGACACCCTTTTTCCCAAAATCCACACTTCCCACTGTCACTCAAAGACAAAGCTCTGATACCATGTATATTTTTAATGACAAAAATCACCAAACTGAAATTTCTGTCAAATACTTAGCAACCTAACGATAACTTTCTTGCATGAACTTCATAAATGCCTCAAACCCACATTCAAAAATTACCATAAGAAGAAATACACATTGCTAAGAAAATATGTAGCGAAAATAAACACAATGGACAACAACCCATAAGAATAAAAAATTTAGGCAAAATCCAGGGAAAACCCCAATGTGGGGAAACCCAACGAGAGAGAGAGATATATTATTTAGTTTCAGGAAAGTATAATACAACAACATAATCACATTTCCATCCAAGAGAAATACCTCACATCCACAACAAAAAGTCCCAAAATTTTATGCCTTGGAAAACATGCCCAAGTCTATACAGTTGTACGACCTCCCTCAAATTTGTTCCTTGAAAACCGTGCCCAATAGAGTGATGTACGTCATGCACAATACAACCCAACAACAACAACAAGATCTCCATAAAATTCCTCGATTTTTGTGCCAAAGGCTGCCTCAAAAATTGTGCCCCCTCTTCCTATTGTATGGATTGTACAGATCCGTACAGTACGACCCAACATAGAAAATAGAACAACACTCACACAGAAAAATTCCTTGGGATTTGTGCCCTCATTTTTCTTGGGAAATGTTCCCTCCAACCTGCTCACTTTCCTCTCTCAAGATTACTCAGAAAATCTCTCTCACTCAACTCCTCTCGTCTTCTCGATGTGTCTTGCACACTACCCAATGCATTCTTTTATAATTCCGAAAATGACATTTCCCCTCCAAAGTGTCTTTTCACCTTCCCCAACCCTAAATCCAAAGGCCAAGATTATCTCTTTCATTTTTCAAGATCAAAGGTCATGATCCATTCCCTCCAAATGAATCACTTGAAATATTAAAGTGATTTCACTTTATTACATAAGTGCTTTATGAAAATAAAGTCACTTTAAAATTAGAAGGTACACTTTATTAAAAAGTCACTTTAATAAAAGAACCACTTAAAACAACTTTATAAAAACCTATTACAGAGTTAAGTTCCTGGTAGTGTAAACATAAAGTAACATCCACATACAAGACAAAACATACCAAGTACCTCTCGAGCTAAAAAGCTAACAAAAATTCCATCTATAAAATTATCACCAAAGTCGTATCCTTGTGTCTAAAGCCCTTAATGCCTACCCTCATTAATACTGATTAGTCAGGGTATGTAAGGTCCCCAGCCACCCAGGCTAGGACCCGTCACACAAACTCTCCCAACTTCAAGTCCGATACCTCAAGTAACGTCCATGGCTTACTATTTAACATTGTTACCTCAAGAAAATTAGTGTCCAGTTATCATTCAGATTGTGCGGTAATGCTTGAGGAAATGCACATAACCCAAATTAGTTCACACTGCACCACACTCCTTCCTGATTAAATAGATTATAATAGTGGAAGTACACAAAATAAAATTGCACGCACCATCATGTTGATCACACCAATATTATTGTGTGTATAACCCACGCTGAACATGTGAACACTATTGCGCACATACTAATACGAAGTACTTGAATACCATTGTGCACATAACCATACCCACTTCCATCGCAGGTCCTAATTTCCCTATGTGCACAGACTACTTTCCTAGGTACACAATGAATCCAAACACTTATGCAGCTAGACCACTTTCTGCACGCACAATACTACTAGCCTTCCTTAGGAAGCTCTTGACCAATTACCAAGACTATCTTAACATAAATTACTTAAAAACTAACGTACGTAGCATGTAAAAATATTAAATTGAATAATTGCATTTCACTTGCATGAATAAACAACACTAAACATAATAACAATCATTATTCATATGCATTATCAAACAAAAGGTAAACCATAACCAAAACAAGTAAATGAACACGTAGTAAATGGGCAAGTACATAATGACACTTATCTTTAAAAAAAGTCACAAACTACATGCATGACTCAAACATTCCTCCCAACCATAGAATTTGTTTCTCATAATCTTTCAGCAATAGATCACCCCTGAGCTAGCGCTCAAAACTCCACCAAGGAAAAAGGACTTCTAGTGCCAATCTATGGTCTAGCAATCAACGAAATTGCTCAGTCCAAGGTGTCAAATGTTGCAACTATTTTACATCCCCTCATTCTCCACATGGTTGTCCCACCCTAGGAAGTGTGCCCCTTCTCTACTCCATAATCCTTTGGCTTCCCCATTTCCCTTCTAGTGATTCAACAACAGGCCGAATCAAAAAGTCTCAAAGCACTGTAACTGATTCCCAATGCACCAGGGAACAATTTCCATCAAACTCTCACCTGGAGAGAATGCTCATGGATATGAAAAACCACATCTTCGACAACACACATATTTTCCCAAGCATAGGGACATACCAGACAATATAATTATGCATGACACAGACTCCTTTGCAGAGGAAAATTCCCAAAATCCCCAGAGAATAATCAATTATCCCCCAAAATACACTAAAGCCAACAATATATACTGCATGCCTTCAAAGATAACTTTAGCCACTTGGTGACTTGTTCCAATCCCTCAACAACTTAGGATAAATAATGTATCCATAAGGTTACACTTTTCATAAATATTATTAAAATATTTCCCCCTTTTTTCCCCTTTTCGGTGGAGTTCATCCCCCCTCTCTTTTTCATTTTGTATGTCTGCGTGCAACAAAGTTATTTTATTATTAACTTGAGTGTGGTACACTTTACAAGGATAGGTGCACTGGCCTATTTGGAGTCTTGGATCACCATTCCAATAGTCACACAGGCTCTCTGGACTCAAATCACACACACACACACACACACACACACACACACACACACACACATATATAACTCAGCTTTGTGCACACTCCCAGGTCATTACCGCACACTTACCCAAGTGTGTGCAACCCTATGAAATGTGCACACTTACCTAGGTGCACACAACACTTATAAAATGTGTGCACCCTATATTTGTAACAATTCTCTTCACACTACTCAGGTGCGTGCAACATCAAAACTTAGTGCCAACGAATCACCAGCCTATATGTACATTTACACTTACAGTTGGTACCAACGGTTCACCAACCTATATGTACAATTACAAAGGGTGAGGATCAAGGACATTACAGGGTCTGTGGAAGGTCGTTAGATCTTTGATAGCATAATTTTAGTTCATGAAGTAGTCCACTCTCTCAAATCCACCAATTCTCTAGGTATGCTAATCAAATTAGATATGTCCAAGGCCTTTGAAAAACTTAGCTGGAAATATATGAGAGAGGTTATCCTAGCCTTCAACTTACATCCCTCATGGATCAGTTGGATTATGGCTCTCAAATCATATGCCTTCTTTTCCATATTGATTAATGGATCCCCCTCCAACCCCTTATGCCCATCTCGTGGTATCAAACAAGGTGATCCTATTTCCCCTTTCATCTTTATTCTTATGGATGAAGGGTTAGGAATGAGTCTCAAGGCTGCCACTCACTCTCAAAATATCCAAGGCTTAAAGATCCAAAACTCTGACTCTCCTCTTTCTCATAATAAATTTTTTGATGAAACGATGTTAATGGGGTTCCCATTGGCCAACGTAGTTATATCCTTTAAACGATTTCTGGATGACTTTATGGAAACTTTTGGCACCTCTATCAATCGTATTAAATCTCAAATTTTCTTTTTTAACATGCCCCTTCCTGTCCAATTCCATGTCTCCATAATTCTGGGTTTCTCTCAGAGCTCTTTGTCAAGCAAATTAACTACCTTTAAATGTTGACCATTTATTCATCAATCGGGGAGCATAATCTTAGAGATTCCAACATTGTGTATGCAGAGACTAGAACATGAATGAATACATAATATATTAATTAAATGAAACTATACTCCTTGCATTGACTATGATCAATTAAATACTATGCAAATTATAATAATCTTGTTCATTGGGTAGAAAAACAAGGAAGTGCTTTGTTGGGCACATGCTACAGTCTTTCACTGAAGCAAATCCTAAGTGTTCGTGTATGAAATTCTTGGAGAAAATTGTGTTCCTACCTTCAGTGGCATTGTTTTTTTAATTGCAAAAGCAGACAAAACATATAAAATACAATTGAGAAACTAGTCTATTTCACACCATGACAAATGTAAAAAGAAAAGAGATAATCTTCACTGAGTTAACAATGCAAAGTTTCCAAGGGCGTGAGGTATGTTTCTTTTACTGTGAGGTACACAATGTTCACATAACATAATCAAACTCAATATTATCGTTTATCCTTCAAAGAGATTTATCTTCATTCAAAACAACTTAATAATTAAACTAAATAAAGATAGAGGAAAGAGGATTGATCCACACACCATGCAAATAATACTTTAAAAGCTACATGGTATTGGAATTAATAAATATCCAAGATATAATTGTTGTATATCAAAACCAAACAACACAATTTTGATTTATAACTTGAGAGATGGTGTTATATAAAACAAAAATGAAACAAAGATATTCAAGATGCACACTTAAACTAAAATACAGAAACACTAGATATTAACAAAGAAACAATGGTCGAACTAGTGGGCCCTCCCAATTGGCTTCACATTTCTTAAGAAAATGCATAATTGAAAAAGAGATTACACCGACAAATTGACCTTGAAAATCAACTCATCACTTATATTAATGAAAGATAAGTATGTCTCAGTAGTTACAAAGTACCAAAGTTTCAAACTAATGGGTTACTATATTTCTTTACATCGTTGTACTATCACATTTTATACACATAACTAATTATAAGAGTAGGTAAGGCGATTCAACCAAATCCCTTGCTCCACGCATTACCAAATCGACTTACTATAGAAAAATGAAAAAGGATATATCGATTTAGTTCCATTCTGGTAGTGGGAGGGAAAATATACACAGTAAATCATATATGTGATATCCTCATGACATGGATATGCATGAGGAGATCACCACCTGGAGATTATGAACCAATTTGTGTTTGCTCGTGCTAGCATTGGAATCGTTTTTGTTATTCTTTGTCATGTGACCACTGTATCCCTCGTCTTCTGGAATCAGTTGACATGGATATCGTTTTATATTGACCTAGCTACAAACAAAACCCATGTCGTGCTTTAGCTTTGATCTGGCTACTGATATGTTAAACAACGAGGTTGTTGTAGTATTTGTATGTGTGTCATAGGATATGTACTTAGAGAAAAACCTCAATAGTAATAGGTCAACCAATCATCCTCCTACGCTACCAAAACAATGTAAATGTTCATAATTTGATAAGGAATTTATCTTGTTTCCTCGGAGTGACATATTCATCAAAACCCTCACGAAATTATGGTGATATGGATGAAAACTAGGAAAATGATAAGGGTAAACAGGTCAAAAATATGTTTTACTAGCAATTAAATATCATCAATTTGGAGGTCCAACATCCCCCCCATGCCAAATATCTTGCATGTCCCCTATGAAAAAAAAATTGATGTTCTCATTCAAAAATGTAGTAAAATTGGCCATTTATTCCATAAAGGTTACTTTACTATGGAGATGTTGACGTTGGATGTCTTCTTATTCTTTTATGCTCTAAGTTTGCTTGTCAAAGCTCCATTGTGTATGACCATCAATCGAGTCTTTTTATACCACTTTTTAGAATACTTGAGCAATTTCTTATTCTCCTTAGTCAATTTCTAAACATATGCCTGTAACTGAACATATGTCTATAACTGGGCATTCCTTTCCTTTAGAATATTGTTCTCATTTTTCACATGTTCATCCAGTATTTGGAATTCCTTAATTTCTCTCCACAACTTCCTAATTTTCTTGCTTCTCTTCTTTATGTTCAAGGTAGGTGGCATGCTTGGAGTGCTTGAAGATGTTGTTTTCTTTGGAGGTTCATTGTATTACACATTGTCTTCAAATTCTTTCATCATAGGTGTCACCATCTCGACTAGATCGAGTCAACAATCAGAGGATTTAGGTTCAGAATTCTTGTTCCTTAATTTCTTAGGCCAGGGTTTAGTAAATTATTTTTGTTGTATGCAGTCATGCCATGTCTGTACCTCTCCCTCATGTATAGAGTCCATATTCTATGGGAAAAGAGAAACTAGTGTGGTGATTTTATACTTTGTTTATCAATCCTATGCTTATCCATACTTCATGTAAACCTTTGTGGCATAGGTGATGCGCCCAACACTGGTTGCTCATGTTTATTATTTGATGACGTATCCTCGTGATCATGTCTATAAATAGTGAATCCCTCAACTCCATGGGAGCTGAGGTATTCATTATCATTAATGTTTTCATTGTTGTCAATAATGATAGTGACCTCCCAAGGAACTTCAACCAGTTTTGTACCCACCTTAATGGACTTAATCCAGACTAGAAATACATACCAAATATCATTTCATTTGTTCAATTCCCCCACTATCAATATTATGAAGATTCCATGGTGGTATAAACTACTACTAATATTTGTAGGGTTTCACTAGATACACTTGGACATTTTCCCCAAGATTTTACATAAATAAAATGGGAAATTAATGCGATTTTGAGATTCAAAGTGTACGAGTAGGAAAATGTGGTATAAGAATACAATTTTTTGGCATAGGGGCAGACCCAGGGTTCAGCTCCAAGAGCGCGCCAACAAGCCCTAGCTATTGGCCCTTTCGGCAGCACATGCGAAGCAGATGCAGTCTCACCCGAAGTAGCTATGAGGGGGTTGCAGGACAGAGATGTCTACAACCAGTGGAATATCAAGTGGTTCTTATTACAACAACAACATAACATGCATCTACCATTCAGCTAGATAGATCCATCCTTCATAGCTATAGATATGATATAATACAATAATGTAGATAACAATATAACAACAATAGAGCTCAAATCATGAATCACACACACAACAACAGATGTATGTGGTTCACCCTCTCTCTAGGGCTACATCCATAGGACTGTGCTTATGATATATTAAGATAAAGCTTACAATTCTGATCTACGCTCTTGGCTAGCAGATCCTCTCTCTTTGTCTCTCTTTCTCTCTCCCTTTCTGCGCACCCAGCTGCAGGATTTGATCTTCACACCTATCTGAAGATCTTACAATACCAGAAGGCTCTCTCTCTCAGCACTTCTCTCACCCATAATACAATATTCTCCCAATGAACAATAATCAATAAAAAGACTCAACCACAGTACCGACCTGACCTAGGCCCTCTCAAATTCTATTTATACATTACAATCCCTAACTGACAGCCTCAGGTCGAAACCTAGGTGTCAAAACCCTAGGTGTCTACAACCCCAGGTCAACTTGACCCATTCTTTTCGGGCTTTGCCAGCCTATTTTTCCTTCTTCATCTCGCAGTGCTCCAAGGCATCTAATGCTGGATTTTTCCACTTCCTGAGTCATCCTCGGTCCATCTTCCTTGTTGATCTATCATCCTCGATCTCCTCATCCAATGGATTTCTTTTCCGCACTTCACTCCATCTTTTATATTATTTTGCTCACTTCGACCCAGTGACAGTCATTGTGTCTCCTGCGAAGCTCGCTTTTTACCTTTTCTTCCTCGTTCTTCGCTTCCTTCCATAATCAAGGGCCAACACAATTGCATACCATCCTTCACACATCATTAACTTTGGGAGAAAGAACAATAGGTTTCATCATTTTTCCTTGAACCACGACCTTGGGATTCCTCATTTCCAATCTAGTACCTGTTTTGTCTGGCATAGAAATCACAACCACACCCCATGCTTTATTTGCTTGTTATTAAACCACCTTTCTCTGATTTGGGTAGGCATGTGGCCTGTACAATTCATTCCTATGACTAGATCACCAATTTATTTCATGACCAGATCACCAATTCATGCGATTTGTCCATCAAAAATTCGTGCAAACACCTTTGTAATAGAGTCGTTATGCCCTTTAAACTGAATGAAAAATGCCATCCACCCTGCGCTCTCAAACATAGATTTACTTGCATTGTATTTTGAGTACCCCTCCAAACTGGCCAGTGATGAGGGATCATATTTGATAGTTTACAACTTCCTCATGTTGTAGCAAGCTCTAGCATGTAAATTTACGTAGAGCACTATGTTTTGAATGACTCTCATGCTAGTAATGGATGAGGATGAAAATGATTTAGGAATAATCGGGAATGGAATGTGGTCTAGAAGCTTGTGGAATCATGTATAGAATTTGATCTAGAAGCATGTTTCTAATCATGTTAGTGATTCTAAATGATCATTATGGTAATGAGAGGATTATTATTAGTCATGCATGCACACGATCTCGATACTGGTGGAAAGTTTGTTTGCAATGATATACAAGAGTAGTGAAATGATAGGTGAGAGGTTAAAAATGTATTAGTAGGGAATCATTACAAAGTTAGGGTGATAAACATGCCACATGAAATATTTAACATAGTCACAATATCATAAGTTTGTTATCATATGAATTACCATACCATTCTTAAGATAGACTTAGGAAATTTTGGAAAATTGACCTCTTACCTCGATTTAACTTTGAAAACTTTTATGTGACCATATATTTTCTTGGAGTAATGACTACGGATAAGATTTAAACATATTTGTGTTGATCTTGAGAAAAAAATGAACTTGGTGCTAACTACTGAAAATGGATAGTGATGAGACTTGAATATTTGAGACCAATTTTAAAAAGAATAATTATTGTTGCTAATAAAGGTTGATCTAGATGTCCAGTATAAGAGTTCAAAGTTGTTTAGGAAAATCTAGGACTTCATTATGAATCTTACTATCGTTATTCAAACTATAAAATTTACTTGAAATAAAACAATAGTATCTACAGGACTTCTGGTGATTTTTATAGGGATCCTGTGACAACTGAGAATAGTGGTCACAAGATTGCTTAGATGTTATAGGACTACATGTACCTTTATGAGAATGACTGGAATGTGAGTGTTGAAGATGAAATGGAGGAATATGGGGCCATTTTTCTTCAAACTCATTTTGTTGAAGTGTTTGGTTGCTTCCAAATATAGGGAGAGATAAAAAGAATCGAAATTTGAACATGATTATAAAAATTCCATGCATTTTTCAAAGCTCAAAAAGTGCATCTCTAAGAACTCTGCTTTGACCTTATTATCATAATCAAATCATGCATAAAACTTATTAGTCAAGTGAGTTCCATAGATACTCATTAGACCTATTCTTTGTTTATGTCTTCATGTTGCACAAGAAGGAGGCAATTAGTTGTAAAAACTCTAATTTTGTGCAACATGGAATGGCAAAGAATGACGATGAAAAACAATGTTGAAGATGTTGATATTGAAGATGTTGAAGTTGAGGATGTTGATGCTAAGGATGTTGATGATGAGACTAGACATCTTTATGACCATCCACTTTGAAACATTGGAAGTTGTCAAGGATACAGAGTGAGTTGAAATGATGAACCCTTCTTCTGAAATAACCATGCTGAAGATGAGTAGTGGAACATCACACTTTGTTCTTGATTTATTAATAACAATGAATGAAATGCCTGTTGAAGAAGAAAAAACTTTATTCTCTGATGAAGATTCTGGTGCAAGAAAATGAACTGCAATAAAGATGGTTGCTAACTTTGGTGATAATCCAACAAGAATGATTATCCAAACCTATGTAACGAGAAGGTTTTTCACAGACCTCATTCACATCTTGTTGACCTTGTTGTCAAGAAAAATTAGGCACAGAAAAACTCCCTCTTTTTGGGACAAACCAACTTGTATATCTTGTAGTCAACAGTCTCCCTTTTATTTAAGAAGAGATGGGGAACATTTTCCAGCCAGTTACCTAGTTTTCAAGCAAATTCCCTATCCAAATGCGTCAGAGAGATGGTTTTCACAAGACGAAATTATTTTATTTTATTTTTTCTTTACTTTTTTCTATATATATATATATATATATATATAAACCTTGGAAAATCTTACTGATCCTTAGAAATTTGAATTTTTTATAAAACTATCGCCAAACATTTATATTCGGCATATGAAGGATCAGTAAGATTTGCCAAGGTTTCTACATTTTAAAATAAATTTCCATCCTTAAAATCATCCTTGGTGCTAAGCAGGGAGG
>ML828229.1:17615-52138 GCA_009831015.1 Picea engelmannii
CCTCCCTGCTTAGCACCAAGGATGATTTTAAGGATGGAAATTTATTTTAAAATGTAGAAACCTTGGCAAATCTTACTGATCCTTCATATGCCGAATATAAATGTTTGGCGATAGTTTTATAAAAAATTCAAATTTCTAAGGATTTTATATAGTTTGTATAAATTTTTGGCGATTTTTATGGTAAAATAATTCTATCTTATAGAATTTGGGCGAATCATTTTTAGAAAAACGAATCTTTTTTTGGCAAAAACCATGGAAAATTAGCCCACGAGCGAAATTTAGCCCCTAAAATCATCCCTGCTTAGCACCTCCATCTTATATTGTTTTTGAATACTTTGGATGAATTCCTCTCAGCTGACAAGATCTTGGTACAATCTTATCCTATGGTAAAATAATTCTATCTTATAGAATTTGGGCGAATCATTTTTAGAAAAACGAATCTTTTTTTGGCAAAAACCATGGAAAATTAGCCCACGAGCGAAATTTAGCCCTAAAATCATCCATGCTTAGCACCTCCATCTTAGATTGTTTTTGAATACTTTGGATGAATTCCTCTCAGCTGACAAGATCTTGGTACAATCTTATCCTATGCCCATTAACCAAGAAATAAATCCCTTCCCCGTCAATGATTTTGATATTCATGGAACCATTGTCAAAGACATTTACAACTTCATATGGTCCTAACCAATGTGTGGTGAACTTTCCTTTAAAATGTTTGAATTTGGAATAAAAAAGGAGAGCCCAATCACCCGGTTTGAATTGATTTTTCCAAATAAACTTGTCATGCCACTTATTTCTTTGTTGTTGGATGAGGGTGGTCTGTTGAATAGCGTCTTGAAGTATCTCGTCAAATTATTTTTGTTGAACTATCCTTTATTGTTTTTCCTCTAAAAGATCCATACCTAGATGAATTGCAGTCCTGAAGGTCTTCACTTGAAATTATATCAGAAGGAGAACTTGTTTTCCATACACTAATTCATATGGTGTAAATCTGGTTGTGTTCCTCTATGAATTCCTATAGGCCCAAAGTTCCTTAGGAACCCGATCTACCCAATCCTTATGATGTCACTACACTATCTTGGTCAGAATCTCTTAAAGGACCTTTTTGGTGGACTCCACTTTCCCATTGGCATGTGGATGGTAAGGACATGATTTTTGGTGTTTGATTTGATATTTTTGAGTGATGGCTTATACCAGCTTCGATGTGAACTATGATCCTTGATCTGTTACAATTTCTCTTGGCACACCAAAATGGGTAAAAATATCCTCAAATAGAAAATCAACAACTATTTGTTCAGTGGCATGGAAAAGAGATTCGGCTTCTACCCACTTGGTAAAATAATTCGTACAAACCAAAGAAACCCATTTATTTTTGAATGAAGGAACAATCATACTAGTGGTAAAACCCCCCCTTTAACTACACCAGGGTTTAAGATGTAGACAGAGCTAATAATCGTCTAAAAGTTAATCTATTTTACTATACCCAAAACATACCAAAACTAATGTAAATAAATCAAATAAGAGAAGAGATAGGGTAACTATACCTTTGATCCCATGTCTGGTAATGATCTCCTCAATATTAGTAGTTCCAATGACTGCATGTCTCCTCCCAAGGCTGACCTGCATCCAAAGATAGGCAAAAAAGGACTACAAGAATGCTATTTTTTTCATGAGTTAGGGTTAGATATTAAATTTTAAGTATAAATCAATGAAAGTACACAAAAAATCATCATTTGGGACAGGAAAATGAAATTCTTTTATTCATCATACAAATATTGAAACTTACAATCTGTGTCGGCCACCGTTCCACGAACCTACTCTGGGCTCCTCTTTGCCATGCTCCAAGTGCACCTTGAATGGGCTTCTTATCTCAACATTTTTATCACCTCAATGGAAGGGAATGGGTTGAATGGAGGAAGAAGGGGCTAATGAGGGAATGCTAAGGCAATATCTCACAAAAGGCAACAAAATCTTGGGCAAGGAGGGGAAGTGAAATTGGGCAGAGTTTCACTATTCTTATGCTTGGATGTGAAATGAGACCCCAACACTTCCTTTTATATGAAAAAAGGATGGTTATTCGGTTGGGTGATGGGATATATCAGGTGGATTTGTTGGGAAACTTCCAATATCCCATGAATTTCAATGAATTCCATGCAACTTTTTAATTTTTGCAACTTTTGCAAGTATACACAGGTTGTAAGGGTGTAGCAGATGTATGTATGTGAGATGTAGTGGTGCATCAAGTGTATGTATGTGGATTGTAATGGTGCAGGGCTCGTACATATTCTAAGCAATGGTTTTTTAAGAAGAGCTTCTCTGCGGTTCTTTGGAAAAATATGCAAGTAAGATGGCCAAAGCCATGTATGCATGAGTAAGGAATTTTAGGGCTATAACATATGCCCCCTAATGTGTGAGGTCAGATGAGAAACTGATTTCCAAAATACATTACAGTATATTCACCAATGTACGAAATTGAGTGAGCTTAGGACCAAAGTTTGGGAGGTGCCATCTGCAAAACAACAATTGTCTCTCTGAGGTGGGCATACCCATGCTTGGGATGAACTAAATCATGGGTACCAATCAAATAAACTGCATATCCATGTCATATAACTATATAAATTGTATCCATGATCAATACACAGTGGATCTACATCTCAAAATCAATCGAATATATACAATTATAGTATCTATCTTCAAGAAGCTAGTGATGCTTGATGGTTGGAGATGAGGTCTTCATAGCTTGAGAAACAAATTTAAGATCTTCAAAAATCAGGTAGGAGTACAATGGGATTGTATAAATCACTACTCTGAGGTCTTCGATGGCTCGTCAAGAAAAGTCATGAGGATCTCGATGATCAAGCCAAGAACTTCATCGATTTTGAATCTGGACTTGACTAGAGTCTCGGGATGGCCTACTCATGAAGGTCAAGACACACACTGTAGAAAGGATGAGTCAAGTTGAGTGAAAATTCCCTTGGAAAAAATCATGAAAGATGATTAGACTCAGGCAACATGACATTGACATAAGTTCATGATGTAGAAGGGAACGCAAACTATCCATGTGTTTGGAAGAATAACCAAACAGAGGAGGACATAGCTCTATGTAGTGAGAACAACTTCCTAAGGTAATACTAGATCCCAATTCTTGAAGAACAAACTAAAGGATGTGCTTTGTCCAAGGGAGACTCTCTGTGCTATTGAAAAAAGAATGAATATTTCTCGTCCCCTCTTTTTGGAATATTTGATTTTTTTGTCTTTTTCAATTTTTTAAGATCTTGAAAAACAATAAAAGAATGCTATGTTACAAAGGAGGAACGAGCGTCCTGAGAAATCATATTAGTTCCAAGTGCAAGGAACATACTAGTTCTCAAAGCAAGGAGACATGTGCACGAAAAGAACACTCGGGGAAAAATTCCTCCATGGGTCAAGGTATCAAGTCGTAGAGGCAAGAAGTGCTACAAGGATTTTGTATAAGGCATGCTTTAAAAGGTTCAGTTGAGAGCAACATGGAGCTAAAATTAGGCCAAAGATGCAAATATGCAAATGTGATTATGCAAGACATAATGAGACCCCTCCCATGTAATTTTTAACAAGCCCATAGAAGGTAAGATCAGTAGTTTTTTCACGTTTAGAGAGTCTGAAAAAATGTAAAAGAAGACTCCAGAGAGTACCTTTTTCGGAGATAGTCTAGTCGGTTTGAAAAAGGGTTAAACTTGCACTGAAAAGACGTCTATTCAAAACCATTTTAACGAGTGTGAAAAACACAAGATCACTCGACAATATTTTCAATTTTAAAGAATCTGAAAAGAGCTTAACTATGGAATCACAGCCTTTTTCTGAGTTTAGTCTCCTTAGCTCGAAAAAGTATAAAAGTTACTGAGGAGAACTCTCCGAGCGAGATGAATCTCTCGAGGCATACATTTTTCCGTGATAATCTACATGATAGAAAAATGGTTAAACTCATGCCAATAGATGTTCTTCTGGACCAATTTAATGAGTGTGAAGGAACAAGGTCACTTGATGATCTTTTCAATTTTAGGGAGTCTGAAAAGAACTTAACTATGGACTCCGTGGGGGTTCCTTTTTCGTAAGTAATCTCCAAGGCCCAAAAAAGGTGATAAACCAAAACCAAGGAGAATGTTCATTTTTCAAAGATTTAGTCCCTCAGGCCCCAAAAATGGTTAAACTTATGCCTAATAATACTCTTCTAGTGAACAGAAGTTCCTAGATCATACCTTTATTCATAAAATTAGTCGTCTGGACCAAAAAAGGGGTAAACTACCACCATAAAGATGTGCCTTCAAATTTGAGTTTGGTGAGCGTGAAGGGAAACAATATTGCTCCACAATATTTTCATTTTTAAAGAGTTTGAAAAGGGCTTAAAGAAGACTCCAGGGGGCTACTTTTCTCAGTTAATCTAGACAAGATCGAAAAGAACAAATACAGTCTCGTTGGATGTAGCTTTCAAATTTTAAAGCGAGCTTGAAAGACAACAAAGCGAGCTCATTTGGGAGACCTCAGGGTAAGGCCAAGAATGATGGTACTTCAAATGAATGAGGCTTAATCTTGTAATCATGACAAGACTAACAAGGATTCCTGAGCCTATATTCATCACAAACAGCATGGACGCCAAAAATGCATGAAGGATCTACCTAGGGAATCCATGTACATGTAGGCTCTACCACCTAATTACAACACTTCTAGAGCAACAATGAAGGTTATGAATCCTACTTCAGTGGGATCAATCCTATGGAAAAGTAAAAGACAACGAGATTTAAAAAGTGGATATGAAATCCTAACTTATATGCAAAAAGTTTTTAAAAATGACTTTTTCCAAAGGATACCAAAAAGTGACCCGTCCCCAAAAATTACCAAACCAAAAGGAAAAGAGTACTATAACATCCAATAAGAAACTCAGAATTGGAATGAAGTGATCACCAAGCTAGGAAAAATGACAAAGGGGGTCAAAAAGCGGGAAAAAGGGCCAAAGAAATCTATAAATAGAAGTTGGCAACTCATTTTTACCATTGCAATTCGAAAATTAACCAAAAGGAGAAAAACCCCTTCGCTAAAAGATTTGATTCTGGGAGCTTCAGTGGATGAAACAACTTTCTATTTGGACCAAGTAAGTACAAAATCATCCCTCTTTCATTTCATACTTCATTTATGCATTATTTTTGGTTTTTGAGGGGGCACGCTCTCCTAAAAAGAGAGGCCATGTGTGTACGCGGGTTGTATAAGGACAACCCACGTATGTACTCAAGAAGAAAACAATCTTCCCGCATACATACATGATTATGGCTAATACAACCCACGTACACCTTTTCAATCTTGGAAAAAATAAAAATGCAAGTACTAACTTCGTCCATTTTTTCATGAAACAAGATGTATGTCCACTGGAGGGAGAGGGAGCACGAGGACATTGACATTTTGGTCGAAGAGGACCCTACAACCATCATCACACTAAAACAATGTGGGATATGGAAGTTCTTCCAGTGTTCGTTTATGAGGGCACAACCTATATTACTCAATGCTCTTGTGGATTATTGGAACCCGGATGTAGAGGAATTCATGGTAGAGGGTCAATCGTTGACCCCCACAATAGAGAACATTTACTTCTTGACTAGCCTCTCGAGGAGAGGGGAGCCAGTCAATCTGAGGATATTTCCCCCTGGGCCTTTCAACATCGAGGATTATATCCAAATGTACTGTGAGGCCGACACTGAGAAGGTATGTTCTTAGGTGTCGATTCACAAGATCACCAGTTTGTCTCTATGAGTTATATTGTTGTTGATTGGGTGGATTACTGGATCTGTAGCCCTGCATCAAGACTCCCAAGAAGAAAAAGACTCCCAAGAACACATGCACTGTGCCATTCAGTGTCAGGAGGAACACATTTTTTACTAGAGTACGAACATGTTTATGTGCATGAAGAGACAACTGAAAGAGTGTCGGCAGTGTACCAACAAGAACTCTGGGTTCGGTAAGATTCTATGTTCATTTTTCTTTGAGAGCGTACCCAATCTTAGTCCTAGAGAGACATTATGAGGGCATGTGGCCTCCTTCCCAACAGTATGTAGGTGGGAATCATTGCTACCACGACAGGGTGGAGGGAGGACCATAGAGGCCTTCGACGACAAGCTCTTCGACTGGTGGGAATGATAGATTCTGAAGATCAAGGATTACCCTTATGTCGAGATTAACTTCTCTAGAGATCCAGACATGCCCATGCCTCCCGGCGAGGAGCGAGATAAGATAGGTAACATGATTTTAAAATTATTTAATTGTTTAATTTTTTTTATATATACAATTTTTATATGTGTATTGAGTATTGACTCTTATGTATATTCTATGTACATATGTGGGACCAGTGTGCCCAACGAAGCTCACGAGGACTCAGACACATCCTCGACCAGAGGCAGGACTAGCAATAGTTGGAGGACCAACAACTATAGCCCTCCCCCCAGCCAGAGAGGCTGAGAGATTTCTGAGACGATTGGAATGCAACCTCACTACGCTCACTCACACCGTACCCATGGCTAAGATCAAGGATCTCCCGCCTTCTATGCAGCCTCATGTAGTAGGGGTTCCACGGACATGGGACCATATATTCTGGCATTTGGCCAATGCTATTGTGCATTATGGCAAGGCCAATAGGCCCGTGCTTAGATAGAATAGACCTTTGATGTGTCAAGAGAAATTTTTGTACATGTATTGTTTGAGGGCATAAGCCCAACGATGTATAATGAACACTATTTTTTGAGGCGTTTGCACCCACCTATGCACTCATGACACTTTTTAAGATATATATATATATATATATATATATATATATATATATATATATATATATATATATACATCTTTTACAAATGTATGTACATGTGCATGTGTGTGCTTTTCTTTTTATATGTGTGTAACATGCCAATCTAATATTTTATTATCTAGAGTATCTATCATATGATTAAATATCCTAGGAACATGGATATAAGTAACGTAATCGAAATAACATTCTAAGAGACAAACCCTAAGGAAACATCGGTGCAAAGTGGGATCATAAATGTGGTAAACTCCATTTAACTGGGACACAACCAGTTGAGCATCTAGGTAGACCCGGAGGTGAGAAATTCTATGCGACAAAGCGTCACGAAGCAATTCTTTCACTGCACTATATTCAAAAACATTGTTTGTAGCGTCACCTATACAAGTACCTCTGAAAGATAGCAACTAGCCTCCAAGTTTGAAAATCACCCAAGCTGCGGAAGAAAACCTTCGAGTGTGTCGGCTAGCACCATCCGCAAACCCAAAATACACCTTCGATTCACTTGACATCTACCAAAATGAAAAAGAAGACATAAATAACTACACATCCACAAAACAAAAAAGACAAAAACTGTATAAGAAGCTATACATATGTACAAGAAGTCACCCAGGTGACCAAACTAAGAGTAATACTTCTTGAGGTAGAGCCCATTTCTAGGCTCTGCCAAGGCATTTCCTTCAAAATCAACCAGATGGTAAGCGCCCTTCTTCAATACCTATTTCACAATGAACGGTCTGAACCACATGGGTTTGAACTTTCCTACCCCCAAGGGATCTTTATCTTGATCATAGACCAAGACAAGATCTCCTTCGAATAAAATCTGAGGATGAACGGACCGATCGTACTGACACTTGACTCATTGCTTATGAGCCTCATTGGCTGAGGCTGCATCACAACATTTCTCATTGAGTTGCTCGATATATATTAGGCGTTCCTCAAGAGGTGAAGTGTTCAGTAGTAATTCCATTGCCAACTTTAAAGAAGGAATCTGACACTCAATAGGTAAGACTGCTTCCAACCCGTATATGAGTTGAAAAGGTGAAAAACCAGTGGCACTCTTCACAGACGTTCAGTTGGACCATAACGTAGAATATAACATCAAATGCCAATTTGACTTGGCATAATTGATCATCCGTTGAAGAATAGTCTTGAGAAACTTATTCACAGCTTCAACCTGACCATTCGTTTGTGGATAATAAGGTCACAAATGTTCTTTCCTAAACTCGATCTTTGACGTTAAATCAGTCATCATTTTTTTTTGTAAGTGACTGCCATGGTCAGTGACAATCTCCTTCGAGATACCAAACCTTGCTACTATCTGATTAAAAATAAAAAGAGTTGTTGTTTTTCCATCATTGTTAGACATTGGCATAGCTTCAACCCACTTTTTGAAGTCATCTACTGCTATGATGATGTAACGATGCCCCCTGGATGAGGCCGAGTGACATGTAGTGAAATAAATCTCCCACTTGGTGAAAGGAACAATAATGATGACAGGAAACATGGGAGAAGGATTTTCCCACATCTTTTGAAAGAAGATCTGACACAAGTGGCACTTCTTGACCGCCTCAACACAATCTTTGATTAACAAGGGCTAGAAGCAACCTGCACATAGAATCTTTTGGGTTGTTTCCAACCCAAAAAAATGATCACCACATGCTCCAGTGTGACACTCATTCAACATGAGCTATGATTTTTCATGGATAATACATCAGTGAAGGATGCAATCCACACCTCAATGATACAAAGTGTCATCGAGTATAAGATAATTATGTGCCTGATGTCGAATTCGTCGATGCTCATCACAGGAAGCAGAAGCGGGGCACTTCAAAGTTTGGATATAGACCTGTATATATCCATACTAGGGGTCTGAAGATGCAATTAGAAAAAAATATCCCTTGATAGGTGATTCTTCGGGCATGATATCACTAGACTCGACTGGAAGTTATGAAATAAGTTCGACAAAGACCAATGACTTTTTGGATTTCATGGAAACAAAATCCAAGTCAAACTCCTGTAAGATGACTATCCATATACTAATATTTCTGCCAATGACCCATCGTGTTAACACGTATTGAAAAGGGTTCACAATGACAATGATAGTGGTCTTGTGAAGAAAACTATAGTCACAGAACCATTGGACAGCATGAACTACAACCAAAGAAATCTTCTGAACGTGAGAATAGTTGAGTTTCGGCCCAAGCAGGCCTCGACTAAGGTAATATATAAAGTGCTCTTCGAGCATATCATCTTCTTGAACCAAGACCATGCCGATGGTCGACTCTGCAGCAACCAAATACAACAAGAAATCTCTGTTATAATCAGGCGATCGGAGCAGAGGGGAAGACGTCAAGGTGCGTTTCAACGCTTCAAAGGAGAATTGATAATTTTCATCCCAATATAATGGGACTCCCTTTTCCAAGAGATGCATAAACCCTTTAGTGATCTCGGCATAATTCGCGACAAAACGCCGAAGAAATTTTTCTTTCCCATGTAAGCTCTGAAGTTGGGGTATCTTGCATGGGGGATGCAATTGAAATATCACCTCAACCTTGAGAGGATTGACCATGATCCCTGTTTTCAAAACAATAGAACCTAAGAGATGACCTGATGTCACGCAGAAATTGCACTTGTTAGGATTCAAGTGAATTCGATAGTAGCGACATCATTCAAAGATTAGTCAAAGATGAGTAGGATGATCATATCTCTTGCGAGAATGTGATGCTAGATCATCAAGATACACCTCGACTATATGTCTAAGGTCGTGAAAATTAAATTACATGGCCCGTTGAAAGGTAGTCCATCATTCTTCAAGACAAAAAGCATCTTATAAGCAAATGTTCCCCAAGGACAGATAAAATTTGTTTTCTGTTGGTCTTCAGGTTTGATTTGAATATGATTGTATCGTGAGAAACCATCCATGAATGAAAAGACCTAGCATCCTGCACATTCATCAACAATCCGATCGATGAATGGGGTGGGAAAATTATCTTTCAGATAGGCCTTATTCAAATCATGGAATTCCATGCATATGTGAATCATACCTTGTTTCTTATTAACTAGAACTGGGTTTGACACCCATTTTGTCAACTATACAGAGTAGATAAAACCGAATTTGAGTAGTTTTTCTACTTCTTCCTTAATTGTTGTCACTTTTCGTGGATTTACCGGATGAAGCTTCTGTCAGACCATATTGGCATCAGGATAATTTGTAATTTCATGCTCGAAAATTCGTGGGTCAATTCTTGGAATTTCCTCATAAGACTAGGCAAAAACATCATGGAATTCCTTGAATAATTCAGTGTATGTTCGAATCGTTTTGAGGGAGTAGTCCGCTTCGATGAAAACATTCTCCACATTGCTAGGGTTTTTGGAGATATCTATTGGAATCGTTGTACCGATACTTGCCATGTTACCCTCGGTATAAACTTCGTGCGTAGCCAGAGGATTGATAGGGCAAGAATTATCTCCATTCACAGTCAAAACAAATTCTCCCGCCTCTATTTTCTTTAACTCGGGAAGGCAGTAATATCTATGATGTAGATCATCCCAAGGTCTATCGATACCATTCAATGCCTTGAGAATCACCTCGTCAGAGGGAAAGACCGGGTCTAAAGGATCTTGAGTGGCAAGAGAACCTGTTGAGCGCTCAACACACCCTAAAGTTTTCATGAGAATTTTGTCACTTTTTGGTACCACTTGTTTTTTGTTACTGTCTAAATTGAGTTCACTTTGGGGGATGGTTTTTTTTTTTTTTTTTTCATGACTCTTATCAATCAAGTCAGAGTGTTTGAACTTGTTGAGTGAAACCTTGTGTCTAAAATAACTTGACATCCTAACTAAGAATCTGCAGTCAACATTGCACCTAACGTGCTTATGTTCGGCATCGAAAAAATGAAGGAAAGTAAAGTGGCCACACGGTTACACTAATCGTCGATCATCAATGCCCCATCGACGTCAGGAGAAGGTGGAGTTGGTTTGTGTGATTGATTCGCCATGAAGTTTTGAGAGATAATTGATCCCCATCAGCGTCAGAAAAATACAGGAGGGATAGACATTGACAAAAGTCATAAAGAAATCATTGATAAATGATGACTGATGTGCTTGCTCGGGGTTGGGGAAATTCTAAAAAATATTAAAAAAATTGATTTTTTCTGCATTAAAGAAACCGTCGATCGTCGATTTCCAATACACTTTTTGCATCAGGACATTTTCAAGAGAGTCAATCCAGGAGCACTTGGGCAGGTTTATCGTCGATCGTCGATCCTTGATACTTTTTGGCATCGAAAATATATGATTGAGTTTTAGAATGTGCAGCTAAAATAAAGACTCAATTTTGATTAACACGAGTAAATGAAGACGTCGGTCTCAAGTGCGACGTGTCTTTTTCATGTAAGGGTGTTGTACATCCTAGTTTTATCTCGCGTCATCTTAAGGTTTCATTTGTCCTAGTCACACCTCCAGGTCAGACTTTCCATGTCATCTTTGTACAAAAAGATAGATCGACGTCGGAGCTTTTTCAAGAAGATATAAACGAAAAGTGTTTGAAGCAAAATCCTGACCCCGACTCACCAACTAGACTAGAGAAACGATGGGAGTTTTTCAGCATAAGATACGATCGTATTCTGAAATTTAATATACTAGTTAATGATTCATCTTGCATTTGTTGCTACCTCTTGCATCGATTGAATAACAACAATTTGAAATCGCGGATAGGCCACGTTACAGCCCGCACCCATGCCGTCAACCCACGATCGAATTTAATTTTAAACGTATTTGAAGATCTAGCGGTAGATTTAATAGAACTACACTCATAACCCGAATTGAATGGTTGATGCGACAAGGTAAGTTCATCCTGTTTAAAATCTCTAGAATGGATTTGAGCAATTTCATTTTGCGCCCAAGTTTGAATTCTAGAGCATCCTGAGAAGCAAAGAAATCATCTCGAGACTGTGATGATCCTCAGATTATCAAAACCTGGTTAAACAAGATGCAAAGGTATGTGTTCAAGTTTGTCAATTCAGTGGTCATGATTTATATATGCATTTGATTTCTTACATGGTCTCTAACTATGTTCTAGTTGCAGGTAAAATGTCGCTGAAAAAGCCAACCACCAGATGTTTGCTGAGAGCACCCAAGATAAAGGAAGCGGAAATAGGTGAATATTCTTCTCTTTCTACTACGAGGCAGATGGAGTAAACTCGCAGGGCAGATCCGGTCATAAAAACCTCAACAAAGAAGGCCTTTTTCCAACCTCTAGCCTTCAGTGATACAGAAGCAAGCAACATATCCAAAGTAATGCTCCCATAGTGGGGGGACCTTTTCAACAAAATCAGTCGGAAGGATTACCCAAAGTATATCCCACAGAATGACCCAGATGTAAGGGCTCTCGATGACCAGGTGTTCCCAAACATCCGACGGTCATATTTGCACACGGTAGCTAGAAGAACCTTGATTTTCCCTTGCATAGAAGTTTTGAAGTGGCTAATCAACCATATAGACGCATAGAAGTGTTTGATCAACAATGATAATGGCGAGTGTGTCAGATTTTTCCTCCCAACAGAAGTCCATAAGTACTACAAACTGAAAGACCCAGAGAAGTGGCTGAACACAGACTTCGTGGAAAATTTCTATGAATTCCATGACACCATCTAGTTGATGGCCACATGTTGGAAGGAGGAATTTTGTTTTACAAATCGGAGCAGTGGTTGGTATGGAACAATCAACCTGAGGGAGCCTTACATCTACTTGATGGATCTCATCTGCCAACTGTATGGAGAGAAGGACTAATCCAAGTTTTTGGAAGCATGGATGCCCTTGGCATACACAGTGGTGATCTCCGGAATCAACTTCAACTGAGGAGCGATAATTTCGAAACAATTAAGCATTTGTGTACAACAGGCTCAGATGTCGAAAGAAGGGGAAGCACCCACTTTCCACATGGCCTCGTACCTACCCGATATGATTTGTGCAAGAAATGCCTTCGTCGGCATGAATTTAAGCTGGAATGTTGTGGAGCTCCCTGTTCATGTTTATTTCAACATACTTTGGGAGAAGAGGTAAAAAAAATCCTATGCACTCATATGCGATGAATTCATCACTCGTGTTCATTTTGTTATATTTAAAAAGGAATTCTGAAGATTGTCTGCAACAACCAAGAAAATGGTAGTGAAGGTAGGCCACTAGTATTTGGATGATCAATCAACATATATCAGGGTTTTTGGGGCCACCAGATCACCGCATCTAATCCCTGCTCACATCCTAGACCAGCTCATTGTAGGAGAAATCTGCTATCAGACCATCCTGCAGGGCTATAACGCCACACTAGTCAAGGACAAGAAGCAGGATTTCATACCCTACGGTTTCCATGTAGGGTTTTATTTGGTAAAGGACACTACTCAATCCAAACAATAAGGGTTGAGCCAAATTGAATTCAGGTTCTCGACAGGCTGATTCTGCAAGCACGACCCTAAGGGCCTGGTCCTCCAACATGCTTCACAAGTATCATCCTCTTGGCCATACGCGCATGATAAATTTGAGGATGAAATTTTCATAGAGTGGGCTCAGGACTGGAAAGAGGTAGTACAGAGGATGGCCAACCCAAATATGACCAGGTTCAAGGCCATAAGAATGAATGAACAAGTGGAGACAATAGAAAAGTTGGCTCAAGAGGCCCTCAAAGCTCAGGAAGAGATCAGAGTAGCAGAGAGGACATAGGCACAAATAAGAGGGTTTCTCTTGCTAGAAGAGGCACAGAGAATCATTGACCAAATACAGAATGATCCTAGCCTCATAGAGATGTCACGGATCCCCGGTGAAAACTGAATCACAAGTATAGGAGAGCCAAGTGGCTTAGAGACAATACAACTTGAAGAAATCACCGATCCCGAAAACCCTGAAGTTCCATCACCGCAGATCAGAGCACTAGGAGGAATTTCAACCCAGCCTGAGATATTGAGGACACTAGATAGGACAAGTGTACCTAACCCCTTGTTTGACTTAATAACCATCTATGATGAGGAGGAGAGTTTAGAGGTTTCCCTGGTGACTTCGGTGTAAATTACAAAGGAAAGGGAACCTGAGAGAGCATCTACCCCAAGTCTCGATGCTCCAATTAAAAGCCTTCCACAGAGAAACCATGAGGTCTAAATTTCCCTAGACACTGAGCTACTCGACCTGTCAGGTACCCCAATGGACAAATCGAGGGATGACCTGGGATCGGGAGGTCAGAAAGAGGAAGTTCCAGAGAAAGAAATCTTCACATCGACAACTGATTTCTAGGTAAGTACTGAACCTACCCCTAGTGCTTTATTTTTGGTCGATACCTCACTATCCGATGAGAAAAAAATGGAGGTCGAGCCATTGGTACATATGGAAGAAGTTTAGGAGCCCATCCTAGAAAGGGTACATACAGTTGGGAGACTGAGAAATACTCTAACCTGGGGAGAACAACAAATTCTCAAACCAGTTGATGAGGTCACAGATATACAAGAGATCACCTATGACCGAAAGAGAAAAGACATCATGAATAGAACCACTAAGAAGAGGAGGCTTACATTGGATAGTTTGATTCTCATCACCAGAGAGGAGAAGTTTCTCAGCACAGAACATGCCAAGACATCTGAGCTTATAGACACAGGGATGGCTATTACAGATGTCGCATTGGATAGAGAAAGAAGGGATGCAAAAGGAGTTGGTCACTGCACTTAAGGAGTTGGAGCATCTGTGCCATTTCGAAAAATACTATCAGGACTCCAAATAGGCCACAATGTTTTTGAGAAGTGAGTTCCAATATGCCTATGCCAAATTCATGAATGAACAACACTTTTTCACTGCAGGTATAGCCGAGTTTCAAGAAGACTCACTTATGACACTAAAGACCTACAAGGACGTGGAAAGGTGGTATGAAAAGGCTCATCAAGCGGTGGAAAGGATAGATTACATTAGCACAGTTCAAAAGGGTCAAGATGCCAAAGATCATGACATTCGGGTGCTGAGGGACAACAACATAGATCAGATCAGGAAAGTGGTCGAATACTGGGTAAAAATGGCCCAGGAACCTCAGCAAGAAATTCAGGAGAAATGGGTCAATTGCAAAAAGAGTTGGGAAAATATTAATCGAGAGATGAAAGACAACGACCTCCCAGAATTCGGCTCACCTGAGGACTTTTTCGACCTACATGACATAGTCAAGCAACATGCAGAACAAGAATCAACATGGACAGTAGAGATACAAAAGGCGGCGTGCATGGTGCCAGGTCAAATATAATAGTTCATGGAGCATATGATCAAGGCTCGAGCAGTTTTACAACGGTTAAGTGTCAAAATGGTCAAGTACCGAGAACGGGCAGTAGAAGTGAAAGAAATAATTTCATCCCCTATGGACCAACACAGGTTCCCGTATGCCAACACATGTGAGGAACTCTTCGTCAAATCGTCAGAGTATGAGAAGAGTCATCCACTTCAGTAAAACTATTTCATGATTCTTAGAACACAAGGAGATGAAAGTGCCATGTGGCGACATTTTGTTTTACTTAGATTTCACTCATAGTAGCTATTTTTAGTTAATAATTCATTATAAATAAGAGGATTGACCTTTTAGCAAGGGTCGATGGTTTTTGCAAAGACCCTCATTTTTGGAATTGTAAAGAACTATTTCCGAACTACCTTAATTGAGAAGTCATGTTTAGGACCGGAGACAAACATATGTTTTTCATCAAAGGTGTTGTGTGATTGGATTTGAGGAGGAATTACTTCCGACTTTATTTCATGAATGGATGTTGTAATTTGTAAGATTTTTTGAATCTATTGATAAGTTAGTTGTTTCAATATTTTTGTATTTCTTGTTTCTAATGATGAAAGAAAATCGTTGTGTTAATGTGTGATTAATGTTAGAGCTAAGGAAACTATTTTATTTCCATCATTTGATTGCATGTATGTTTTCTTTCGATAATTGTATCTCAATCAATAATTGATCTACCAACAAGTTAATTCATTAGTACTAGGCTTGTCACAGGTGTGAATATGCTTGTCTGCATTCTTGAGCACTAGGGTTATTCCAAGATCTACCTTCTTTAGTAGTTAAGAGCCCCCCTTTTACCACCTGGTTTATACCAGCACACATCTTCTAATCAGACCATCTAATAAGAGAAAATACAAAAGAGAAATTTTAAACTGAAGGAGGAACTTTCATAAGAGGATATCATGTCAATCACTACGTAAATCCCATCGATAAATTGGTCGGATCGAAATATCTGGAGAACCATTCCACCATTAAACACTGCATAGTCTAATTGGGCCTATGTGGTGGGTTTGGTTCCTGTTGTTGAGTTAAATGGATTTAGGACCCCTGAACAAAACCCTGAGCCCAAATAGGCTCGAGAACTGGATCTAACTCTTGTGGGGGAGTCAGATCAGGGTTGGTCGAAGTCTGTTGGACAATGTTGTACGCAACCTCAGTCGAGGAGAAGGGCATGGACATAACAGGATGCCCTGCCCCCTCCATTGAGGCTGGTGAGGAAGGTAAATTCCATGGATCGTAAGAGTAGCTTCTTCGAAATGAAGACACTTATATAATGTCAGCCCTAGGCTGGTCGGGAATAACTGATATAAACTTGAAATCACTAGAAGGTGGCGGGTAATCAAAATTTCCCATCAACAACAGAAAAAAACCAACACCTAAGTTGACAATGTCGGGCTATGGATTATCAATCATCGGGACTGTGGAAGCCCCCAAAGAAGGTTCAAGACGGGAGAAAGACAACTGGTCAATGATCACAATCTGGCCCTCATGCGAAAAACAAAAGACCCAAAAAACTATAGAAACCACTGAATTCATTGCATAATCCCAACTCCTTCCTAACAATAGGTTGTAGTTGAGAGGCACATCGACCACTTCAATTTCGACACACACGATTTTTCTTCCCAACTGCACGGGGAAAGAAGGAATGATTCCATGTGGTCTGAACGACTAACCATCAAACGCCATAAGCAACGTAGGCGAAGGAGACAACCCAGGATGGAAAATGGCCTTCCAACATGCCAATGACATCACACAAGTCGAGGCACCCTCTTCAACCACCGTACGAAAAATGTTCTGAGTAAAATATTTCACGGTGTAAACCACTACTATCTGAAATACAACTTGGTAAGGAAGACAGGGTTTTAAGTCAGTTGGATCAAAAACTATCACTCCCGTGTTACAAGTCTCTGTCGATCCCAAGGTGGATAACAAAGATTTTATCTGTGAAGGGAAACTCTAGAGGAACTCAAAAGAAGACATCGTGCAAGGGGTCTGTGTCAAATCTTCCACATGGAGTAGTTCTGGGTGGCCCTCACGTTTGGATTATGAGAAGCCTTCTTAAATGCACCTTTTGGGATGCGATTCATCGTTTTTTTCCGTCGCCTTCTCAATCTGGAGAGGATTCAGTGGGTTCATGGATTCTTTTCCCTTTTCGGAAGATTTCGACATTATGTAATCTCGAGCATTGGTCGCTATATTAGATTCAACATTCATCATCATGGGTGATTTTAGGGGCTAAATTTCGCTCATGGGCTAATTTTCCATGGTTTTTCCAAAAATGAGATTCGCTATTTTAAAAATGATTCACCCAAATTCTATAGGATAAAATGATTTTACCTTTAAAATCGCCAAAATTTTATAAAAACTATATAAAATACTTAGAAATTTGAATACTTTTACAAAAATATCGCCAAACATTTACAGTTGACATATGAAGGATTAGTAAGATTCGCTAAAGTTTCTACATTTTAAAATAAATTTCCATCCTTAAAATCATCCCTGTTCATCATGTAAATATTTGCAGTCGGGTTTTTATTGGTAGGCGTGGGGGGTCCCTGACTACCCCCTGTCACACTCGAGGATGTTAAAGCCTGAGCCATGTTTTTCCCTTGTGGAAAAGGGTTCGTCAGCATAGCAAGTTGTTGCTATGCCAATATCTTATGAGCTTCTACAATTTAAGGGCACAAATGATTCAGGTGGTCTTTCATGTAAATATTTCACGGATACTTCGACTTCTTCTTCTTCATTTTTCCCCCGCCAACAATATTGGTAGCCTTTTTATCCCCTTTACCCTTCTTATTATGCTTTTTATTCTTTCCCTCAAGATGTTTCTTGGCCTTAGGGTTCGTCGACTACACACTATTTACGTCTAACATCTAGGTAGGGGGGACAAATGAACTCAGTGTCTGGTTGGCCACAGTCTGTTGTATCGACAATTGTTGCAACTGATTCGACAATAGATCTATGGATTTGTTTTTCTCTGATCCCACAATACCATCAGCATGGGGTCCAGACTTTTTCTTTGGATTATCGAGAATAGACCGAATTGCATATGGAAAAATCTCATAGAGCATGTCGGACTGAGGGTAGATCATTTCAAGCTGTTGTGCTCTCATAATTGCCTCCTCTTTTGAAAACACTCATGAAGTCACTACGTCCTTGGATATCCAAGGCACCAAAGACTTCAGGAACCACTCAAGCAAGAAAGTAGGAGGGACCTAGACCTTAATTAATATCTTTTGATGATGTGATTCTTGGATATGATTAGAGATATGGTCGGCCTTGATTTTCTCAAAGTTGGCCATCAATTTGGTGTCGGCATCATATCTCACAGGTAACTGGAAATGGTTCGTGAAGACCATTTCCAAGTCATTGAAGTAAGAGTACCTTGAGAGATTGCAGCACCCCCTATAACAGTGTGTTGCAAAAGGAACAATTGGATGGAGTCATCCCTCAGTGAGACTGAAGAGCACCATAAATCAAAGTTCGTCACAGGATCATCTAGATCCTCTCTAGGCTTGCCTTCAAATTTTGGAATATCTGAGGGAAACTTAGTCAGCATGGGGAGCCAATGTGGATCATGACAAATTGGGTCATTCAGTAATCTCGACAAGTCTAGCAGATGTAGCGTTGCCAAAAATGATAGTTTTGGTTGTGAACTATTTACAGGAAAAGAGGGTCCTGGAGTTTGACTGGCACCAGGTTTCTAGGAAAAGTTGGACTGTTGACCAGAGTTTTTCGTAAAAATCATGGCCTTGACCAGCATAGCGTAACTACGACTGTTGGGTTATGATCGGATGACTCTTGTAATTGGATGAAATATCTTTTGTGGGGATTACTCCATGCATTATGTTCCAAGTAATTTGGAAGGGGATGCCCTGAGCTGATCCGACGAGCATGGGTATAGAGCCCTTCCCGACCAACATCCCTTGTGAGGAAACTGATCCCTGCCAAGGATTCCAAATACCTTGTGTTGAGAAAAATCCAGTTGTTGCTCCCTGTGAAGGGATAGTACCCTACACCAGGTTCTATTTCCCAAAACTGGGGTTTCCCCCAGCTGAGACAACAACCAAAGAAAAACATTGTTCCCAAACGCGTCGAACAAAGAGAATGACATAGATCCCACCATTGTTGTATAAGATGAAGTTCCTAAACTACCTCCACCAAACAAGATATAATTAGTGTTTGGCCTGATTTGTTGTTGAAAAGAACCACCAAGCAAGGGGGACGAAGGAGGTATATGACCCCCACCGTAAGGGATAGAATTAAAGGGGACCAAATCTCCCCTGATTGACCCTTGCACGGGATCGTTTGAGCTCCCTTCCCCTAGACCCATGGTCTGTAAGGTAGAGTAGGTAAGAACCAAGTTTGAATCAAATTTGGGCATTCCATATGAGAAGGGAGGGCCCATCGCACTTTGATTAAACAGAGCGGTGGTTGAAAAAGATAACGGTATCAGACCATTGCCTGAAGTTGAGGGAGTTGATACCACTGTGGTCCTGACTAGTGGAGGTGGGAGAGGAGGTAGTATTCCCCCTTTTGTATTATCCATAATGGGAGTATGAGGACTCTCAGACAAAGTATCAACATTCACTTCCATTGTCTCTTGTACGACTAGTTGGTGCTCAGAAGGTGTCACCTCAAGAGGGACAACTTGAAACAAGATCGGCGTTGACAAGTCAGTGATCAGAGGGTTATCTGGCCTGAGAGTCTCTGCCTCGAGGTCAGAAATGGTAGGTTCCTCTAGAGTCGACTAGCCTCCTCATGGATCAATATCGGGCATAGTTTCATGCGGCCCGGTCGCTTCGAATAACCCTTATTGGTCAATTCTTCACTGTAATGGTGGCGGAGGTGGCTCCAATGTAACCGACAACACACCCTGAAACCTTCACGATCGACAGAGCTATTGATATTCCACTTTGAGAAATGATCAATTGACATGGTAAGTCTTAACTAGCATTTGAACACCAAGCACACACTAAAACATTTCCTGAAGACAAATCAAGCAGTCAACTATCTAGTAGGAAGGACAATTACGCCAATCAACACTAGATAAACTAATCAGTGCAAGTGAAACTCAAAAATGAACACACCCTCTGGGTATACTCTGTGAAGCGCGATTGGACGTATTCCCTAGGTATCGCGCTATACCCCTGCAATCACCCGTGTAAGTCCCTAGAATATGGGAAACTAGGTTTACAGCTCGCAGTCAGTCACCAGTCGGGTACAGTCGATAGTTAGGAAGATCATAATGAGCAAGATAACAAGTATGAATCATATCAAGGGTATTGAAAGAAAATCGTCCAGAATACAATAGGGGATATCAAATGGATTCGAGGTCCATGAAACTCCATAGGAAAATATAGTTGATATTATTCCCGAGACAGACCCTCAATATACGTTCCCCACTACGTTCATTTCGGCTTTGGAGGGGTTATCTCCACTGCCTTTCCTCACTCGACCTTGTTTTTATCCCCTGTGTTAGAGGGGGGTCCCATCTAACTTTTATGACAATGGACTTAACCACTCCCTAACTCAGACTCTAATGTTTGATTTAACGGCCTTGGATTTTCGTCTCCAAACCTAATTCAACGACCTAAAACCCTAAACTAGTTTGTGAACCCTACAAACAGAAAAGTCTAGTGTATTTTAGATTAAACGTTCCTTTTAAAGGCTTGATTTACTCACAAGGTATGGTATTGAAACTAATGGTGTTATAAAGAGACGAATAAGAGGAGAAAATTAAATCACTTGAATGAAAAATTACTTTGAATTCAAAATCAAAGCTTGCATTCAGCTCTTCGTAAACCTATTTTTTCTTAACTAACATTTCAAGATCTTGTAAAGAAAACTTAAAAATTGATTTCGCTTGACTACAAGCTACTTATGTTTCAAGAAATCAAGAAGAAATTCACAATAAAGACTCTTTTTATTTTTGCAAATAACAACTTTAACTACTTTTTCAAACTAAAATGTAAGAAAATGAAATTCTTTTTTTTAACCACTTTAAAGAGAAAAACTGAAGTAAACTTTTTATTTTTTCAAAGAAAGTAAAAAGGATAAAAATAAAACTAAAACAAGACTAGAAAATACCTTCATCCTACTATGGATAACAGGGATTCAATCAAGAAACCAAGAAGGCAGATCTACTACTCAACAACTTGATTAAAACCTATTAAGGGTGAACACAAGAAGACTAAGGAAACAAGTAAATTGAAACCTATACCCAGGATATGGCCACAAACAAAGACTCTGGACTGATCCATGAAATCCTTGAGAAGTGAGAACTTCAACCATGAAAGAGGAAAACTTCCTCTTTTTCAAAAAAAAATCATGAAATAGAGACACGGGTTGTTGCATCAGCAGCCTGCATATGTACGCGGATTGTTTACTATGCATAGTGCGTATGTACGCAAGCTGACCCAAGACAGGGCACGTACACCTCTGTATCTCTTCAAAAATGAAAATACCAGGAATTTGTATAGGGAAGGGAGAAATGGTATGCACCCTGGAGGTGACCAGAATCCCTTGACAAACTCAGAAAACTTGAAAGGAAAACAAACCAATCAAACAACCCAAAATCCCCTAAAAAACCCTAGAGGCATTCCCTAGTATGGTCTCCAGTTCTGCTAGCAGAAAAAACCCCCCTTTAACTACATCAGGGTTTAAGATGTAGACAGAGCGAATAATCGTCTAAAAGTTAATATATTTTACTCTACCCAAAACATACCAAAACTAATGTAAATAAAGCAAATAAGATAACAGATAAGGTAACTATACCTTTGATCCCACGTCTGGTGATGATCTCCTCAATATTGGTAGTTCCAATGACTGCACGTCTCCTCCCAAGGTTGACCTGCATCCAAAGATAGGAAATCAAGGCCTACAAGCATGCTATTATATTCATGAGATAGGTTTAGATATTAAATGCTAAGTATAAATCAATAAAAGTACACAAAACATCATCATTTGGCATAGGAAAATGTTATTCTTTTATTCATCATACCAAGACTGAAACTTATAATCGGTGTCAGCCACCATTCCGCGAAACTGGTCTGGGATCCTCTTTACCATGCTCCAAGTGCACCTTGAATGGAATTCTTCTTTCAACCTTATGATCACCTTAATGGAAGGTAATGGGTTGAATGGAGGAAGAAGGGGTTGATGAGGGAATGCTGAGGCAATATCTCACAAAAGGCAGCAAAATCTTGGGCAAGGAGGGGAAGTGAAATTGGGCATAGTTTCACTATTATTATTCTTGGATGTGAAATGAGACCCAAACAAATCCTTTTATATGACAAAAGGATGGTTATTTGGTTGGGTGACGAGCTATAGCAGGTGGATTAGTTGGGAAACTTCCAATATCCCGTGAATTTCAACGAATTCCTTGCAAATTTTTAATTTTTGCAACTTTTGCAACTTTATGTGGGTTCTAATGGTGCACAATGCATATGTATGCGAGTTGTAGTGATGCAGAAAGAGTATGTACGTGGGTTGTAATGGTTCAGGGCATGTACATATTCTAAAAAATGTTTTTTTAAGAAGAGCTTCTCAACTGTGCTTTGGCAAAATATGCAAGTGAGAGGGCCAAGGCCATGTATGCATGAGTAGGGCATTTTAGGGATATAAAAAATCATCCCTAAGATGTCTAAATTCCATTTTTCAAAAGTTTCAATGACTACCTAGGGTTGTAAAGGAATCTCATGGGGTCATACTAGGTGGCCCATCTGCTGACAACTGTCACAACTTTGAACATATTGTTTGGCATCCTTGAATAGGGTTGGCCAATAGTATCATGAACGAATGAATTTATATGTTGTTCTCTTGTTAGAAAAGTGACCTCCACATGGATCATCATGAAAATATCTAAAATATCAAACATTTCATCTTCATGGACACATATTTTGATGATCAATGTAGGTCATGTCTAGAGAAGATCCCCTCCAATCCAAGAATAGGAGACACTGAGTTTGACAATCCTCTTCGTTTCACTAAGTGAAATATGTTGTGGCAATTTCCCTATAACCAAGTAGTTAGCCACATATAAAAACAATGGGGATTTATTAGATACCTCAAACAAATGTTCATTAGGAAAATCATCATCTACTCAAGTTTCTTGATCCTCATTATGAATTCTAGAAAGGAAATCTGCTACCAAATTTTCCTTTCAAGGTCTATCTAGAATAGTAATGTTAAACTCCTACAACAACAAAATCCATCTAGTCACCTTACCATTGGTTTTAGTTTTTTTCATTAGGTACTTAATGGCAGAGTGATCAATATGAATGAATACCTCATACCCAGTGATGTAATTCCCGAAGTTATTAATTTCATGCATGACTGCTAAAAACTCATTTTCTGTGATTGTATAGTTTAATTTGACTCGTGTTAGCTTCTTTCTAATAAATTAAATGGAATTGGATGATCAATTTTCTTGTTTTCCAAACATGACTCCAACTTCTATGTTAGAGGCATCTATTGAAATGTGGAATGGAAGAGACCAATCTCCCCCCCTCAAAATTGGTGCCTAGGTGAATTTTTATTTTAGTATCTTGAAAACATGTTGGAAATGATCATCCAAGAAAATGTCAGTATCCTTGGTGAGTAATTTAAATAAAGGAGTGGATACTCTTGTAAAATTTTCTATAAATAATCTATAATAACCATCATGCCCTAAAAATCTACTTACGTCTTTTGGATATTTTGGAACTGGGAGTTTTGATATGACCTCAACTTTTGTCGAATGAACTTGAATTCTAGCACTAGATATGAAATGGATTAGGGACCTAACCCCTCACATAGGTAGAATAATATATTTCCATGTAATAAAGGTCAATATTAATAAGGCCTAGCAATAAGGAAGAATAAGTCCAATGTAAGAATACCTAATAGAAGCTTCCTCTTCTAGAAAGATCTTCCTCTAGATTGTTCTTTTGATAGACATATTTAGTATAAATAGGAGTCGAGGGTATGAGAAGTTTTGTCTTGGATATTATTGTAATAGAGATCTGCTCTGTTGGAGGTTGCCCCCTCAAAGAGGCAAGTGAACATTGCTCTCAGTAATCAAAGTGCTCTTTCTGGTGTTCTTCTGGTATCATTTTGGTATTATTATGGTGTTGTTCTGATTATATTGTTGTTCATCTACAATTTTTATCTATTTATTTATGTTCTGCATACTTTTTATATTTGGAATATTACAAGTGGTATCAGAGCAACTTCCTCAGCAGAAAATTGTGGGTTAATTTTTTTTCAGGGTAGAGACGTATTTCAACGTCTTTAAGCTATAGAGATCTATCGTTATGCACATAAACCATGGTCAGGGATTCATACACGCATGATATACAAGTGGTACTTAAGAGAACATCTGTTGGCCACCCTTGTAACCCCTGTTGGTACCCATTCGAGTGGTAGTGCATTAGAAAGTACTTGTATACGAATCAACCTAGATCTCCTGAAGCCCTCCATAGATAAATCGATCAGCCTCCTGACTGCTATAGTGTCACCGAGAATAGCACTCGGGAAGGTACTCTCCATTAACTGGGTAGTTGGGTAGTACGGATAAGGGCACGGTCTAGCCTCCTTAGTTGGTTCCCTGAGATATTGGGCCGAGTACTATTATTGGATCCCACATGTATATCAGAGAGATATAGCACAGGGAAAACCCTTTTCTGTAGAACCCTTGAATACCTAACCCTTGGGATGGAAACAAGAAAAGAATAGACAAGATCTATTGTGTCACAACTATGTCTCCTGCATTCAAGTTGCAAAATTTATACACATTTATTCCTGTTAACCATTTAGGAATTTCATCACTGTAGTATTCTTCAGATCGGAGTATAACTCCGCACAAGTAAAAAATAAAAATAAATTAAAAAAATAGTATAATGGTCCTGTCGGAACACTTATTTGGAACCTATTCCATTGGATTCCCCTTTTCTCCCTGGTCGCATTCATCCCCTTCATTTTTAATCCTTTTTGTTTCAGTGGACCCGATCCCTTCCTAGTTTCCCTATTTTTCAGCCTATCCCATTATATTTCCCTGTAAGCACTGATCGTCGTGGTACCTATCACTTATAAGTCTTTTTGTGTGGTCCCACCCACCCATTTTTTCCTTACCTTCACGCCCCCTCTCCAAATGGCCACCACTCGCAACCAAGATCTCCAAAATTTCGTCAATCAAGCCCATGTCTCCATAGAACATCTCACATCTCAGCTAGATTCCACCAATTCCCACATGGACAACTTGGAAGCCAACCTCATAACCCAATTGACCTCCCTCTAATATTTTCTCAATCAATTGTTGAACCGCCCTATGGGTCCTTCTTCATCAGCACAACCCAATATTGTTGATTCCTCTCAGTATCCACATTTTCACTCCAACTCCTTTCATCGTGAACCCCATCTTCCCCGCGTAGATGTCAATAAATTTGATGGCTCTAATCCTACAGGTTGGGTCAGTCAAATGGAGCATTATTTTTCTCTTCATGGTATTACTGACGAGTTGGCCAAACTTCGTTATGTTGTCCTTGGTCTAGATCATGAACGCAAATGGTGGCAATGGTGCAAAAATTCATGTCAGGGGTATATTGCATGGACCTAGTTTGTTGTTGAGCTCTATGACCACTTTGATATTGATACCCACTATCTAGGTCATTTGACCAAGTTGAAACAGTCAAGCACAATGGAAGACTTCATCATTGATTTTGAGCATTTGGCCTTTTGAACAGAGGGCATGTCAGATGTGTTCTTTCGTGAATGCTTTATCAGTGATCTCAAGGATGAAATCTGATCCCAGGTTCTCATGGCCCTCCCTCCCACTTGGTTGGAAGATACTCATCATGCTAAAGAGGCCCAAAAAGTTGTTTTTTCTTAGAAAAAAAAACCACCTTTTGTTTCGTGCCCTCAACCCTCTAATCCTAACCCCCCTGTTACTCCCCTCAAGGTCCAGGAACTAACTAGGGATGAAATGGTTGAACGCCAACTAAAGGGTCTTTTCTATAATTGTGATTAAAAATATTTTACGAGGCACAAGTGTAAGGAACAAAAACTATTTATGGCCATCTCAGAAGATGTTCCTAAAGAGGATGTGATTGTTCCCCTTGTTGAAGAACCCTCCCTTCCCAATGCCACCCAAGAGCTTGATGACCCACCTGAAGTTGACCCACTTATTTCCTTGCATGCCCTCACTGGCTTCTCAGCCCCCCAAATTATCAAGCTCAATGGCTACATTAAGTACAAGAAGGTCATCATCCTTGTTGACAGTGTTCGCACCCACAATTTTATTCATCCTCGCATTGCCCAGGAAACCAATTGTTATATTTGTGTTGTCAATAATTTTCAAATCATGATATCTAATGGTGGGCGATATGAAAATGTTCGTCTTCAAATTGGACATTACCAACTGAAATCTCATATGTTTTCCATTGACATGGAAGGTTGTGACATTGTGCTAGGTGTTGAGTGGTTACACACTTTGGGTCCCATTCTTATGGATTCTAAGGAATTAACCATCCAATTCCAACAGGAAGGAAAAAAGTATCAATTCCAAGGTCTCACAGTTGGTTTCCCTGAGATCATTAATTCCCATCGTATGGAAAATCTCCTCAATAAAGGCCACTCTGGTATCATTGCTCAAATCCATTCTATTCAAGTCATTGAGACACCCTCTTTGCATACTGACGTCCAAGTTATCCTTTCCAAACATCAAGTTATTTTTTCCACCCCTCAGGGCCTTCCTCTTTTTTGTGGTGTTCATGATCATTCCATTCCCCTTGTTCCTAGCATTCTTCCTCCCAATGTTAGCCATTATCGCCACCCCTTTTCCCAAAAGAATGAAATTGAGAAAATAGTGCAGCAATGAACCAAGCGGGTGTTATCCACCCGAGTACCAACCTTTATTCTTCCTCTGTCGTCATGGTACTTAAGAAAGAAGGTACTTGGTGCATGTGTCTCGACTTTTGTGCCATCAATAAGCTCACCATCAATGACAAGTTCCCCATTCCTATCATTTATTATCTCTTAGATGAGTTGAGCGGTGCTCAGTACTTCACTAAACTTGATCTGCATTCTGGCTACCACCAGATACGTATGCAAGAAGTTCACATACCCAAGATTGCCTTTTGAACTCACGAGGGTCACTATGATTTTTTGGTCATGCCCTTTGGCCTTTGTAATTCCCCCTCCACCTTCCAAAGCCTCATGAACCATGTCTTCCATCCTCTTCTCCGTCATATTCTCATCTATGGTAAAACTTGGGAATGTTATCTTTCCCATGTGGATCAAATTCTCCATCTACTCTCGTAGCACCAAATTTTCCTCAAATAATCTAAATGTACTTTTGGCACCTTGGAAGTCAGGTACTTGGGTCAAATTGTTGGCAAGGCTGGTTTTAGGGTGGATCCTAAAAATATTGAAGCTAAGAAAGATTGGCCTCACCCAAAGACTCTCAAAAGCTTGCGTGGATTTCTTGGTTTAATAGGTTATTATCGCAAGTTTGTTAAGAATTATGGAAAGATTGCGGCACCTCTCACTGCTCTCCTTAAAAATAATTCTTTTACTTAGACTCCAGCAGCTTCTCAACATTTTCAAACCTTGAAGATGGCTATGTGCACCACTCCACTCTTGGCTCTTCCTGATTTCACAAAGACCTTTGTCCTGGAATGTGATTCTTTCGGGAAAGGAATTTGTGTCATCCTTATGCAAGAGGGTCGGCCTTTGGCCTTTACCAGCAAACAATTGTGAGAGAGAAATTTGGGAAAATAAATCTATGAAAAGGAAATGCTAGTTATTATGCATGTCGTGGATATTTGGTGCCCTTATCTATTGGCGAAACACTTCCAAATTAAGAAATATCATCAAAGTCTCAAGTATTTTCTGGAACAACACCTTTCTTCCCCCGAACAACAAAAATGGGTGACTAATCTCTTTGTATATAATTATGAGATCATTTACAATAAAGGAAAAGACAATGTTGTTGCTGATGCAATTTCCAGAAAATATGAATATGAAGGGTCCCTTTTTTCTCTCTCCTTCATTGTACCTGATTGGCTCCAAGTTGTTTGCCAAGAATGGCTACAAGATTCCAAAAGTTCGCATCTGATACAAGACTTGAAGTCCAATTCTCTAGTATCCTCAAGGTACTCTTGTCTCAATGATGAGCTTTGATACAAAGGCCTTTTATATTTAAGTACCCAATAAAAACTTAAATCCATGGTACTTTTTGAGCTTCATGCTACACCCACAACTGGGCACTGAGGGTTTACCAAAACCTATGACCGGGTCAAATGTTCTTTTTTCTAGGATGGTATGAAACAGGATGTTCATAAATTTTTGGTTTAATGTGTTGTGTGTCAATGCAACAAGGGTGAAATAGTCAAATCTCTTGACACGCTACAACCACTTCTGATTCCACTTGCTATTTGGCAGGATATCTCTATGGATTTTATTGTAGGCTTACCTAAATCGGGAAATAAATCAGTCATCATGGTGGTAGTTGATCATATTTCCAAGTATGCTAATCTGTGTGCTCTTCAACACCCATTTACAGCCTCCATTGTGGCTCAACTTTTCATGGATCAGGTCTTCAAGCTTCATGGCATGATGCATTCTATTGTTTTTTATCACGACCCAACTTTCACCAGCAATTTTTGGCAAGAACTGTTCAAGCTCCAAGGCACCCAATTGCATCTCAGCACAGCTTATCATCCCCAGACGGATGGTCAAACTGAAGTGGTCAACAAGTGTTTGGAAACATATTTGACATGTTTTTCATAGGAAAGGCAAAATCAGTGGGCTCAATGGTTACCACTAGTTGAATAATGGTACAACACTTATTACCATACAGCTACACACATGACTCCTTTTGAAGCGATATATGGACAAAATCCACCTTTAGTTATCTCATATTTTCCAAGTGTCTCAAAGGTCCAGGAAGTTGACCAAATGCTTACAGTTCGAGAGGCTATTCTCCATACCCTTAAAGAGAATTTGTTCATGGCCCAGAATCGCATGAAGCAACAAATAGATCACGGTCTCTCTGAATGTCAATTTGTAGAAGGGGATCAGGTGTTTCTTCAACTGCAACCTTACAAGCAAAATTCCCTCAAGGTTGACCATTGTCAGAAATTGGTGCCCCAATTTTATGGTCCTTATACAGTTCTCAAGCGTGTGGACAGGTGGCCTATCAGTTATCTTTGCCCAGTCATTCTAAGCTCCATCTTGTTTTTCATGTTTCCTTCTTAAAGAAGGTGATTGGCACTAAGTTCCAAACTCAAACCGATCTTCCCAAGTTAGACAAAGAAGGCTCCATCTGGATACAACCACAAGTAGTTTTGGACCAACATGAGCGTCGTCTGCATTAGCGAATCATCAAGGAAGTGTTAGTCCAGTGGAAAGATACAACTCCAATAGATGCCACTTGGGAACCATCTACTATTCTGCAACAATTTATTCATCTCAATCCTTGAGGACAACGTTGTTTTTAAGGGGGGGGCATGTTAGGGACCTAACCCCTCGTGTAGGTAGAATAATATATTTCTATGTAATAAAGGTCAATATTAATAAGGCCTAGCAATAAAGAAGAATAAGTCCAATGTAAGAATACCTAATAGAAGCTTCCACTTCTAGAAGGATCTTCTTCTAGATTGTTCTTTCGATAGACATATTTAGTATCAATAGGAGTCGAGGGTATGAGAAGTTTTGTATTGGATGTTATTGTAATAAAGCTCTGATCTGCTGGAGGTTTCCCCCTCAAATAAAGTGAAAATTGCTCTCAGTAATCGAATTTCTCTTTCTGGTGTTCTTCTGGTATCATTTTGGTATTATTGTGGTGTTGTTCTGATTATATTGTTGTTCATCTTCCATTTTTAGCTATTCATTTTTGTTCTGCATACTTTTTTATATAGGGACTATTACAATGGACAATAACAATATATGTGGTCTACAACACATGAAATTTAGCATCACTCAAAGAAAGGTTAGTTTCCTGACACCTTATCGAAACCCTCTCCAAATTCTCTAAGGCTTCATGAAAAGAATCACCATATATAGAGAAATTGACCATATAAATTTCCACACAATCATGGATCAAGTCAGAGAAGATACCTAAAACCCCTCTCTGGAAAGTGGTTGGAGAATTACATTTTCCAAAGAGTAACACTCTATAAGTGTAGGTCCCCCATGGACATGTAAAAGTTGTCTTGTCCTAATATTCGGGTGCAATATGTATCTAGTTGTTGTTAGACAACTGAGAGGGGAGGTGAATCAGTTGTTACCGTTCTTAAACAATTATGGTTCTTTTAAACTCTTTGTAGAGACACAAAATGATGATCACAATAATGCATGGAAATAAACAATGGCACTTTCAGCATCATTCACATATATGAGAAACACAGAGACAGATATTTCCCGAGGAAACCCAAGAAGGGTAAAAATATATTTTTCTTTATATGATAAGTAATGGTTACATTCTTTACAGTATCATACATATGAGAACTAACTCATAATGAGGCTACAACCTTAGTTTTGCAAGCTGTAACTTGCTGAGAGCACCAACTCTCTGTTTTCTCTAGCACCCACTAGAAGGAAGCACCAACTCCCTAGTTTCTCTAGCACCAACTAGAAGGAAGCACCAACTCCCTGGTTTCTCTAGCACCCACTAGAAGGAAGCACCAACTCCCTGTGTTCAAGCACCCACTTGAACCCTTGAGGACACCAGTCCTCCCTAGCTCCTCCCAACCACCCTGGAATATAAATCTTTGCTACTGAAACTTATTACAGTGATATGATGTTCAATAATGGCTTACCAGACTCATCACTGTTCTACAGCATTTTGTTGCTCTGTCTGCCTCATTGCCTTTCTGCACACATCACTTGCACTGTCTGTTCTTCTATTTTTTATGCTCTGTACTCCATGTCCATTCACTGCACAATTCCTCTTCTATGCTATTCAGCTGTTGCACTCTCCTCCTTCTTCACACATGAATCCCCTTCACCAACAACAACCACAGCAAATTCCAACAGCAACAACAACCCTTCTCTTCTCTGTACCGTGTATATATAGTTTATGTGCATCTTGTGCATGCAATAATCGCCATTCCTTTGCATGCTCATACCTCGCCAATCTCCTCCACATCTCAAGTGCTCTGCGTGATCATCATCACGACTCTTCGACTTCTCTGGCAGTTCAAACGCGCGTTCGGCATCATTGGGTGTTATACTGAGATTCCTCAGCCTCTCTGGCAGTTGAGACTCTTTGTCTTCTCTATGACAGTCGAGCTTACCTTCTTTGTTTCAGTTACAGGCTTCCATGCTCATCCATCTGTCAATCCCTTCTAAGAATAGTCTTCCTTCACTTGGACAAAGCTTGGAGACTCTTCATCTCCTCTGGCGATCACACCAGGGTCTCTTCGAATTCTCTAGCAGACGCCATCAATGGTTTTTGGCAGTTTCACTGTGGCATGCATCAGTAGCCCTCTGATCAACACTTGATATGACAGTTCATATTACATCGTGATTTCACCTATCGCGATATCGAGATTCATGATGTTAATAATATTTGACATGTCCAACTCTCAATCCCCGATGCTTCTCCATTGATTGGAATCAACGGTCCGGATTTGATCTTGATTCAACGGCTGCGATTTAAGTCACGATTTTTCATATCGAGGAATTGGGATTCCTGTTGCAATGTTTCTTTGACATTTCCAAAACGCGATCCTCGAAAATCCGATGTGGTGTCCATCTCTGACGTCACACGTGGATTGACACATGTTGAATACTGCCACGTGTCACTCTAATTCGTGACTTACATGTGCCTGAAATGTTGAATCAGTATGACACTTGTCATTACCTGGTTGTGCCACATGTTCCTAGCTGACGTGGTCTGCTAACGTGAGTTGGGTCGACGGTCTAGATCACATCTTGATCTGACGGTTCATATTCAATCGGGATTTCACTCATCGCGATTTCAGGATTCTTGATGTCAATATTCTTTGACATCTCCAACACTCGATCCTCGAAATCCCGACAGGGAGTCGGATCAACGGTCCACATAACCCCCTGAGATGGGCGGTTCTCCTGCTTCCGGGATTTGTGAGCCCTCTACTCCTTGTACTTTTAAAGGGCGTCCAGGTTTTCCTCGATCCAACGGTGGTCGGACCCTGCGCTCAGATCTGACGCCTTTAATTTCAATTAGCCCTTTGGCTAAGCTCGTGGTCCACGTGACCTCCCCCTATATGACCGCAGCCAAACCTCCTCATCGGGGTTTTGGACTTTCCAATGTCAAGACATGTATGTCCTCAGGATTCGTGATCCCTCGAATCCTGATGCGCTCTTTATGCACTATCTCTCCTGGCCCATATGACCGTTATCCCCGTGACCGCAATCTTACCACTCGTCGGGGTTTCGAGTTTTTCAATGCTGCAATGCATTAGCTCACGGGATTCTCGATATGTGAAACCCCGATGAGTCAACCCTCCTTTCGGGATTTCACCTTGGCTTTTCCCGATGGTAAACCTCGTGCAGCTCCTATCCGATCTGATGGCTGACGGGATTTCTGAATGAGATCCAACGGCTCTCGACCTCTCCCTTCTATAGACTTCTCCTAAGCTCCTCCTGGACGTAGAAACAAACATTCCAGATCTTCTTCTTCAGCCGATCTGATGGTGGCTATGCTCCCTTTTGATCTTTGCACACTTTCCTCCCAACCTTGGGAGAATTACAAGTTCTCAAAGGCCTCGACCTTTGTCTTCCTTCTCCTCTGCGAACTCCTGTATCTTGAGATTTGTTGCACGCGTTCTCCTTGACGTTGTTCCTCCTAAGATTTCACTTCCGAAATCCCCAAGGGATTCTTGGAATTATGTGCCTCTGCAGAGTCTTCACATGCACACTCTGATCCTGCCATCTTCACTGTTGTACTTGCCATCAATGACATGCATACGCTACCTATTAAACATTGGCCAACAATCTCCCCCTTTGGCATTGATGGCAACTAAGGCACCATAATTATTTTCTCCCCCTTTGACATCAATGTCAAAGAAGAGACAGGCTCCCACTGAGCTATTGCAGTAATTTTAGGAGGCATTAAATATTCAAACAATGCAAAACTCCCCCTAACAAGATGGACTTTTTAGGTGTGAAACGAAATGACACCTAGCTTCTATCTGAGATATTCAAATGGTGTCTTGGCTAGGGGCTTAGTAAAGATGTCTGCAATTTGTTCTATAGTGGGAATGTAATGGACCTGAACAATCTGATTGGTGACCTGCTCTCTCAGAAAATGATATTTTATGGGAATATGTTTTGTCTTGGAGTGGAAGACAGGATTTTTAGACACACTGATGGCACTAGTGTTATCACAATGAATTGGGTTCGGTGCAGTGTATTTTACCTCTAAGTCATCTATAATACCTGTGTGCAATAGGTAGCAGCAGAAATGTACTCTGCCTCTGTGGTTGACAAGGAAATGGAACCTTGCTTTTTACTAAGCCAGGCTACTAAGGAGTTACCCAAGAAGAATGCTCCTCCACTGGTGCTTTTTCTCTCATCAACACAATTTTCCCAATATGCATCTGAATAAGAAGTCAACTAAAGACTTTGATTTCTGGGATACCACAGACCATAAGTCATTGTTTCTTTGAAGTACCTGAATATCCTTTTGACAGCTTGCAAATGACTCTGTTTAGGTGCAGCCTGATATCTTCCTACCATTCCTACAGGATGCATTATGTCTGGGCGAGATGTTGTGATGTACAACAAGCTTCCTATCATTGATCGATATGAGCTTTGATCAACATCAGGTGAATCATCATCCTTGCTTAATTTACATCCAGTTACCATAGGTGTACCCACTGGTTTAGAATCTTCCATTTGAAACTGTTTCAACATTTCTCTTAAATATTTTCCTTGAGAAATGAAGATCCCTTTGGGCCTTTGAGTAATTTGCAGACCAAGGAAAAATGACAGTTCTCCTATCATAGACATTTCAAATTCAGACTCCATGGCATAAGAAAACCATTGTACCAGTGAATCCTTATTACATCCAAAGATGATGTCGTCTACATAGACCAGTACGATGAGAAAATCACTATCCTCTGTCTTAATATACAGATTGTTGTCAGTTGTTCCTCTCTTGAAACCTTTGTCTTTGAGATACGTATCCAGTCTGTGATACCAGGCTCGAGGGGCTTGTTTTAAACCATATAAATTCATCTTCAACTTGCATACTAAGTCAGGGTTATCAGACAATTTGAAACCATCTGGTTGTTCCATATAGACTTCTTCACTTAAATCTCCATTGAGAAAGGCTAACTTGACATCCATTTGGTAGACTTTAAACCTTTTATGACAAGCATAGGCAAGAAACATTCTGATAGCTTCTAATCTTGCTACGGGCGCAAA